>JAIUZE010018095.1:28820-54012 GCA_022085475.1 Heliosperma pusillum
ACCTATATCGGTTCATAGTTTGTATATTATTGTACACTATTTTATTTCCGTATTTATACGGGAGATATGTCTCCCGTCTTGTATATTTCTTTTGTAGAATATTATTTCCGTATTGTAATGACCCTTTTATTTTATGACACCTTCGTATATGTTTTATTATCTTTTATGTATTTAAATAATTTTTTTTCTTTCCGCAAATTTGAGGGTGTCACAGTAGTATGTACATGAAACAATGAGCCATATATCTGAAATAGTGGTGTAATATTTATGCATCATAAATGTATAATACTCGTATATGGTTTTGTGAAAATTTGTGATTAAATAAGAGTAAAAGTTGGAGGATGATTAGTGTGTAATTAGTTGTGTGAATGAAAAAAGCAATTGACGTGGGTTACTAATCAAGGAAGAAAAAAATGTTAACTTTTCATTATCTAAAGATAAGGAGCTAATGAAAAACCTCTAAAAGACTTAGCTTTATAGAAAAGGAGATGTCAATACAATCATACTCACCTGCTATTTACACAACTCAGTGAGTTACCTTTATTATAATAAAGTGTAATTTGTTTTAACTATTTTAAATTATGATTTTTTACTTTATACTTTATACAATAATTTTCATTGTTTTTCAAACAACAAAACAATATAAAAAAAATATTATTGTTCAACGAGTAGGTAAATATGGAACGAATAAATACAAAACTCAACGGGTCCCATCAACCACGGTGAGTGCTAAGCCGGCTAAACAGACTCGATCAGAATGACCATGCACAAATAATCTAACCCACAGCAAATTGAAACCCGAAATCTGACCCAAAATCGAATTGAACCTACTATATTCAACTCAATCCGCATGTAAATTTATTAACAACTCACTTAAAAAACTCAAACCTGAAATGACCTGATCTGACCTAAATGATTGGCAAACTCAATGAACCCGGCCCGGTTAACCAGATTTATAAATCTATTGGCAATTAGCATATTGCAAGACCACCCAACCCCGTGATAATTCCCGATACTAATTTCTCCGACCCTTCTTCATTTGTCTTCCTTTGCCTCTCTTTGTTTTAGGTTTTTTCGTGGGGTTTTTGATACACAATAAACTAAATAAACCCATCAAAAACCCAGACAATTTGTTGAAACATTGCAGAAATGGATAGTAAGAGTGGAGTTGCTAAGAATATAAACTCAAAAAAGGAGCTTGATGATGCTGTTGAAAAGGGTATTCCTGTAATTTTACATTTCTGGGCAACTTGGTGTGATGCCTCCAAACACATGGACCTTGTCTTCACTCATCTTTCAACTGATTTCCCTAATGCTCTCTTTTTTAGGGTATTTTCTAAATTTTCTATCTTTTTCGCTTTTTAAATTGTGTATAATTAGATACCCACTTGGTTCAATTCTAGTTTAAGATGATCTTGATATGTTTTCTAGTGTTTGATGTGATTAAGGAAGTACTTAGTTGATTGTCTATACAAAATTTCACCTTTTTATGTCATTTTGGGGTTGTATTGATTTAGCTTCTGTAAGTCGGTTTTACGCAAATATAGTATTAAACCGATCTAAACATGACCATATTAGTGGGTATAAGTTGTAATTAAAATTCCCGTTTTACGGTAGATTTGTGTTAAGGCCGTCTTTGGGCATGTACTATTGTTTTAGTACATGGGAGCTTGGAAAGGACCCAGTTGGTTAATTTTACCAATTAACTGTTTTTGTAAGTTGTTAAAAATCCGGTCAAATGATCTCAGGAAGTGAGAATAGTTGTAAATTTTGGCGGGTTATCCAAGTGCTATGTCTCTTATAGCACTAGAGATTATGAAAACCTTTATAATGATATGGTAGACCTATCCATTTTGTTTGGGGCTAATATCATTACTGAATGATACTCATGTGCATGGTACTATATCTTGGTTTCGGTTTTTATGGCCAAATCTTGTTAAAACCAAGTACTATTGCCTGAAAACGCGGTAAAATGCAGCTGCAGGAACCACAAAACCTTAATAACTCGGTCGCGATTCAATGTTGTGGCCAAAATTAAAATTATGCTCCCGTGACCTAGCTAGCTCAGCTTGTTGTATGTTATCTCCTGTGAGTCTGTGAGTGTGACATGAGCAACTATTGAATGGCATGAATAAGAGACGCTGGATTTTAGATCAATTTTATGGTAGACAAGCACGCCGTTGAGGAATGACACAAGAGGGTGACTAGATATGAAGTTTTTATCATATTGATGATTAGGTATGCTTGAGTGTTGTACATAATATAGGTACAGCGGACCTAAACTGTGCTCCCCGGGAGGATGCTGTTGTTAATTGACTGTTGGTTGTTCAACACTTGAATAACAATTTTATTGGGGCCACAGTTCTTCTGAATATACCAAGCACAAGGAACCTTGGTTTTGCTTCTGTAGGTCAATAACAACTCTTCTCTGGGATTTCATTTGATTGTATGACTCCACATGTGAATGAGTTCAGATTCAGGGTGGCCCCATTGTTACTCGGACACTTCACTATTGTTAGCGTGTCGCAGGTCTGACACGACACGACACTTCAATACTTCAATTTAGACCGAAATATTGAAAATTACTTGGAAAAAACATGTATCCGACACTTCGACACCATGCTGGGTCCAACACTTGCAGCCGAGTGAGAATAACATAAGGTGCCTCATCCATATGATCAATTTATGGTTGAAAGTGATGCGGTTGAATTGATTTGGGTTCATCAACAGTAGAGAGTTGAGAATAGATACTAGTAACACTCACGTCTAGAGAGGACTTCTATCTCTGTCATAATGCGAGAATTAGGAAGTAAGATGTAAAACACTGTTACACGGCTGATGCCTGGATGTTATGTAGGTGGAGGAAATGAGTCTTTAAGATATGTCTTCATCATCTTAATAGAAAGAAGCAGGATGATTCATTTACTGATGCTGTAGTGACAGTTGATAGTGTTTATTATGAGATTTGTGAGAGGCGAGCCTGAACACAAACCAGTTATCATTGATGGATTGTGAAGGAACAATTAGCAAATTAGAATCAAACTCTCACGGTTTAGCTGGTGTTTAACTTATTTCTATTTTTCGTTTAGATGTACAATTAAACGATGCCATGGTATAATTTTTTTTCGCTATGCTACATGGTGGACCATTGGTGGTGGCCATTATACTACTGAACTTCAGGCTGTCATTATGCTATTTTCTTTTATGTAACATCTCATAACAACATTGGTTATTTCAGTTGAGGGGATTTTTGTGATAAAAGAGGCGATAAGAGAGTGAACACAGAGTAGTAACAAGGACAAATTTCAGGAAGTGAAACTGAACACCTGAAGCAATAGTCTACTCCCTTCATTCCACTGAATTGTTTACATCTCCTTTTGGCACAATAGTTTAGGAAAACCATAAAATGTGGGGTCATGAGTACAAAGTTACTAAATTACACTCTGATTTACTTTTAAACGAGGAGAGAGGATGGTGGGGATGTGGAGATAAGATGTTGAGGTATAATTGCAACATCTGCACGAAATAGAATATGCATACATCAATGAATTGGGGCCTTGGGGGAGTATATTTTTTCGGAGGTGGCTGAAACTCTCATTTATTCTTGGGTATACCTGTATAGAGATCTGTGAAATAGGTGTCGGTTGACATCAAGGGAACTCATTTGAACCTTACTGAATATGATTTTGGTCATGATAATAGGCCAAAATGATGCGACCATGGAAGCACGTTGAAGCTTGGCCGTTTATTTATTTATTTTACTTTAATGTAGCTATCTTTGTGAAATATTAGGCAACTAGCAGCCTAGTACAAATAAAAACCATAACACATACTCCCTTTGACTCAACTGATTCTTCACGCTAATTCCCCTTACAAAAAAACGCATACTTAAAGAATAAGGTGAGTCAGGGAGAGTATTTTCCTTGCACTTTCATGCGGAACTACTTTCTGATTATCTCATTGAACATTTCGTTTTTCCCTACTCAAAAATATTGTAGGTTGAAGCTGAGGAGCAGCCAGAGATATCTGAAGCTTATTCTGTTTCTGCTGTGCCATATTTTGTCTTTTTCAAGGTAAGCTGAGAAGCACCATGATACTTATTTGTGGGTATTCTTATTCAGCGAGGGGTTTTTGTGCTTTCTAGCCAACTCGAACTCGTTTCTCATAACTCAATAAGTTCAAGGCTCATAAACTTATTAACCTTTTCAAGCTTGTTATTTGCACTTGTTGTGTACTTGTTTAGTAAGTTTTATACGAACATGGACTTGACCATAGTTCACCTACTTTAGCTTTACTCTCCCTATTGACTCTTTAATATACTTGGTTTCTTTTTTGAACTTGAATATACGGATCTAGGTTAGGCTTAGATTAATAGACCAATCTCACTTTTGCAAAGAAACCAAACTATAGAACCCAGCTGTGTTAAAATCCTGCAAAGATTATGCCTAGCCTTTCCAATTTGGCTTTGTAATTTAAGGATGAAGTGAGATGTTCCAACTGGTAGCAAAGGGCAACTGTTTGCATGTGAAAGTGTTATTCTCTTAATGCGTAATGTTAATGGTGAAAAATGAAACTGTTCAGTTGCTATTGTTATGCACTATTAGGATCCATAGTTCGTGCCGAGTGTGTACTTTTCTAGCTAAGTAGCGAAAGTGGAGATGGTTTCTTATTTGCATGCTACTGGGTAGATATAATCACGAACTCTTGGTTTTTCTCTCTATTTCAGCCTGATATTATCAGCTGTTAAACTTTGCAGTTTGCTCGTTGCGAATGGTGGAATTCATTACATTAGAAACTCGTACTAATAATCAAGTTTTTGTGTAGCGTTGATAAACTCTATTCTCCTCTTAGGAGAAGAATATTTCTCCCATAGGGGGGAGTGAATCATACTATTATTAGTGGACTGGGTGGGGAAAAGGATGCTACCAGGGGTTCTGCTTGAGTTTGTGCTCTGAGCTTATTGTATTGTTGGAGTTAAGTACTCCATTCTACCATTATCCTAACTTTTGGTCTCTTTAGATAAGAGAGCTTAAACTTCTTGCTTTCTTTTAGTGTGTGGGCGTGTGCTATTATCTATATTCTCTATTACTTTGTCAAGAAAATATGTACACATCTGGCGTAACCCATGTGCTTTGTTTGCTATGTTCAGGATGGTAAGCAAGTTGATACATTGGAAGGAGCAGACCCATCTAGTTTGGCCAACAAAGTTGCTAAACTTGCTGGTCCCATCAACCCTGATGAACCTGCCGCACCTGCCAGCCTTGGCTTGGCTGCAGGACATTCTATCCTTGAAGCAGTGCAAGACCTTGCAAAAAGCAACGGGCTGTCTCCAATTGGCCATGGCAATGATCTTGACCAGGAGTTAAAGCAGTTGATAAATTCTCACCCGATTATGCTTTTCATGAAAGGTAATCCCGAAGAACCAAAGTGCGGTTTCAGCTCGGAGGTGATTGAAATTTTGAATAAAGAAAAAGTTAAGTTTGGAAGCTTTGATATTCTAACCAATCCAAAAGTCCGGGAAGGGCTGAAGAAGTTCTCCAACTGGCCAACATATCCTCAACTTTACCTAAAAGGGGAGCTTCTCGGTGGTTGTGATATTATCAATGAGATGCATAAGAATGGTCAATTGAAAGAAGTTTTCAGAGAACATGGAATAGGAACTACTGATTCCTCTGAAGATAAAGCTGAAACCAAGAAGGGTGATGTATCTGATTCGACAGGCTTGTCTTCATCTTTGACCTCCCATCTTTCGGATATCATTAGCTCTAGTCCCGTTATGCTTTTCATGAAGGGTATACCAGAAGAACCCAAGTGTGGTTTTAGCCGAAAAGTGGTTGAAATTCTTCAACAAGAAAAAGTGCCATTCAAGAGCTTTGACATTCTAACAGATGATGAAGTCCGACAAGGACTCAAGGTTTACTCGAACTGGTCTAGCTACCCTCAGTTGTACATAGACAGTGAACTCATTGGTGGGTCCGATATAGTACTCGAGATGCAAAAAAGTGGGGAACTTGTGAAGGTTTTGGCTGAGAAAGGAATCATTGCTGAAGAATCTCTAAATGAGCGGCTGAAAAAATTGATCAGCAGTTCACCTGTTATGCTCTTCATGAAGGGCAACCCTGGCGAACCTAAGTGTGGTTTTAGCTCCAAGGTGGTGAATGCGTTGAAAGAAGAAGGCGTGACATTCGGACATTTCGATATTTTGAGTGATCGAGAAGTTCGAGATGGGTTGAAGACATTCTCGAATTGGCCTACTTATCCTCAGCTTTACTACAAGGGAGAGCTTGTTGGTGGCTGTGATATAATTTTGGAGTTGAAGAATAATGGAGAGCTAAAATCAACCCTGTCCGAGTAAAAGCAATACACACTAATATCGACATCTTTAAATTTCTATGCATTGAGAAGGTTTTCTTGTGTTTTTGCAAATTTGGATCCTGTAGTACTAGCTAGTTTGTGCAAATTATCGGTTGCCGGTATTGTGTAATAATCTGCTGACTATATAACATTATGTGTGTTTCTAGGAGTATTGGACCATTAAGATGTACTTGCCCCCTAGCTTTTGGGTTTAGTCTCGGTACTGCACTGGGGAGAGTTATTTAACTACTGGTATTTACAGCATTACAACTTTACAAGTATTAATGCTTAAGCAGATGTACAGCATCCCGGAAAGTTTTTTTCCTTTTCTTTTGTTGGCTGTCAATGACTAATATATCTCTAAAAGTCGAGCGTTCCATGGGAAGCCAAATGATGGTATATTTTATGTTTCAATCAATTGTTTACACTAAATCGTACGCTTACAATTTAAGGGAGTTTAAAAAGGACAGAGGTAATTGATGGCTGCTATAAACCCAATAATTTGGGAGAGATGTAATAATCTCTACCCCAAATTCAGGCTACGCTGGCTGGGTATCTGATCGTTCTATGTAGGCACAACACAACCATTTCATAATCATAATAACCATTTCATAATCATAATAAAGAAGTTGAATGATACGGCAACAATATTCGGAGAGCAATGATTGTCATTTCGGGTCAAATGATGTGTCAGATTGGGTTAGGTTTGGACCGGGTCAATGTTGGGTCTGGTTACTTTCTTGCATTAGTTCATGTTTTGACCATTACTAAGCTTAATAATTGTCTGATCATTCATTTAACGGATGTCAATATTGGGTCGAGTTCGGATAACTGATTATCAGGTCGTGTCGGTTTTGATTCACAAAATTTTCGGATTCTGTTATGTCGGGTTTGCTCGGGGTCGGGTCAGGTCAGACTTGACAAGTGACAACTCATGGGTCTTAAAAAAGAATTTGGGTAGAGTATGTTAACAAACCACACACATGTCCAATCAATCATAAGACCATATTAATCGAGTCCATATACCGTAAAATAAGCCACACGGCCCACACTACTACACATAAACTCCCATTTTAAAATTGTAAACCCTAATTGATGTTCATCTGCTTGATGTTCAGCCAAATCACTTCACTGACCATCTTAATCATACATCAAATTTGGCTTATTTGATAATATTGCATCAAGGATCAACTCATTTTAGTGGTTTAATTGTTATTATGTTCACTAACTAAAGATTGTGGTTGGTATGCTTCTTATTATTTAACGTTTTTCAAGTTTAATCACAATTTTTTTTTTATTTCCTGAATTTTTCGTATTATTAAACAAATCAAAAGTCTTTTGATGTTATATTTGCTTCTCTAATTGACTTTATATTTTTAAATTCAGTAAAGATTGTGGTTGGTATGCTTATTATTGTTGTTGTTGTTCTAATTTTCCAATTATGTAATTAGCAGACCAAAGCATAATCATTTACGGTTTAATAGCTATAAATATTTGAAATAATTGTTGTGCTTATAAAGATGTAAATTTTTATATTTAATATTTCTATTTTGAATATTTATGTCACACAGAGTATTATTCAAGCTGGTGTAATAATTTTGTAATTGTACGATTGGATAATTCATTGTATCAATCACATCAGCTTCGTGGTTGTTCCTTTAATAAATAAGATGGTTTGTGGTGTATCGGGTTACATATTGTGTTTTTGATATATTGAAGGTTGAAGTAGAAGAGGTACTCGATGGCGTACATGCATTACGGGAGAAATGTGATATCTCGGGCTGTCAAAGAGGCGCGCCTAAACAAATCAGATGGAGCGCTTCATCCGCTTCGTTTCGCTGCTCAAGGCCTCAGATATCGAAGATTGGAAGTTATTCTTACCACGGTTTGTCATTTTATCTCTTGTGAGACGGTCTCACATTAACACAACAATTCTTGTGCTTTGACTCAAGTTGATGTAATTGATGTAGAATATGGAGAACCTTGGTAAAGCGGGTGATACGGTGAAGGTTGCTCCTGGATATTTTCGTAATTATTTGATGCCTAAGCTACTGGCTGTGCCCAACATTGACAAGTTTGCCTATCTCGTGAGGGAACAAAGAAAGGTAATTTGGTATCCCTAGTGTATTACGTTTTGTCCAAATTAATTTAAATGATAAGCTTATGAATTCCTGGTCAATTTTAATTTTGGGGTTTCGGAAAATGTCAGATTTACCTACCTAAAGAGGAGGAAGAAGTCAAGGTGGAGAAAGAAACTAAACAAGATATGATGAAAGAGTACATTGATGCAGTAAAGCGGTTGGACAATGGAAAGTTGGTAAGTCGTCATTTTAACTTGCATATGTTTACAATTCCCTTCTTATAGGAGGTCTTCTAGGTAGTTCCACCTCCATCTGGCATACTTATTCTATTACTTGTATCTCTTACCATGCACAGCATATAGTATGTTTCTCATAATTAACTTTTTGGGGAGGAGGAGAGGTCGACTGGTCGAGTTAAGAGATATCTACTTTGGCCTCACTTGGAATGAGAATAACTATTACTGGAATGATAGAAACCAAAATAAACGAAAATAGGAAGCAAGGGATGGTGGTTAAGCGAGGAAAAAGGTGTTGTAGCCTTGTAACTATTACCTCCATATGAGGTGGGTAACTATTACCCCCCTTAGTGGGGAACTATTTCCTCTTCTTGCTCATCAGAATATCACCGTTAAATCCTCATTACCCCTTTTTACCTCTATTAGCCTAGTATCTGTTACAAGTCTCACGACCATTCAAAGTAGGCCAAATAATATTTGCTTAGCGCCTCAGCCTACATATTTGGCGTAAAGTTAGTCTACTAGTGTCCCACCTCAATCGGGTCATATCGGGTTCGCCCACCCTCTCGAGTTGGGTTCGTGTTGTGTCGTTATCGGGTTGGCTCAATTCGGATCAAATGATGGGTCGTGTCATTATCTGGCCCGGTTACTTCAGCGCATTACTTCATTTTTTTACCATTAAGTATAGTTTTCAATTATTATTTGGTTTAGTAACTTCATTATTAAGTCAAACGTATCAATTTAAACATTAACTCACTTTAATTTTAATCAATATTAAGATTAATAATTGTCGGGTTATCAATTTAATTGGCTTGTGTTAATATGGGGCCGGGTTCTGTCGGTCTGGGTTTGCTCGGGTTTGGGTGGGGTCATTTTGCCAGCTCTAGTCCCATGCAATCCAGTAATCTTTAAGTACTATTTTTTTTTTTATCTTTGTGTGTATTTGGAGAAGGGAGGCCAGCGAGTGTTACTCAACGATAGAAGCCTATTTTCATGCATGCCTTGATAATACTTTGACACCTCCCTGCTCTTTCCACTCAAAATTGGCAAGATAGCTTATTTAGTTTGATTAAACTTAATAATCCCTCTAGCTGAATTGTGGTACCATATGTTTCGTGCAATAGATGAAATTTATAACTGTAATTTTCCTTGTCACTCGATTTCTTTCATGCATCATGAAGAAAGCAAGTGCTATGTGTTTGTTAACACAATTCAGTTTGACCAACCCTTTCACAATAAAGTGCGGAAATTATCAGTGAAATTAGCATGTGCTATGTGCTTGATTAATGGAGTGTATTGCAAATGACTGTTAAGTGGCCATATACGACTAACACACAAAAAGAGCACTCTAATAGACATACTGCAAGAAACAAGTCAAAGATGACAGAGATACATACTTTACATAGTCTAGAAAATAATGAAAATAACTTAGTTACACCCATCTTGACGGTGTCACCACTACCCCATAAGTCCCATACGCCCATCCTTTTACAAGACCATCTAAAGTTTCATGTGCCCCCCCCCCCCCCCCCCCCCCCCCCCCCCCCCCCCCCCAATTTGCTTATGATGTTGAGGCAGTAGGGCTATATTGTTGATTAGTTACGTCCTACTGGGTACCTTTCCTCTGAAAGTAGGCTAGCAAGTTAAATTGAATGAAACCGTGTTTGAAGAAAATATGATGAAAATCATTTGAAAGACTAACATAGTCCATCCAATCCACTATTTAAGGGGGTGTTTGGTTGGCTTATTTTTGGAATGGAATGGATCAAATCCATTCCAATGTTTGGTTGGGGTATTATGGAATGGAGTTAGATACTCAATGGATTCTAACTCCTCTAACTCCACTCCCTTTGAATCCCATACCCCAGCCCCTCTTGATTTCAAACTCCATTCCTTCCCCTTACAAGATTAGATTGAACCAAATAATGTTATGGAGCGGACTTGGAATCCCATAACTCTATGGTACCATACTCCATTCTATTCCATTCCTTCATCTTGAACCAAGCGACTCCTAAGATAAAAGGGTGTTCAGGCAATGTATGGGTTAGAGTAGCACAAAAACATACCTGAGACAGTTTCACGGCCAATTCATTAACATTATTCAAAACTCGTGGCTTAACGCAAGGTTGCGGTATCGGCTGTCACTGCTTAATATTGCTGATTACAACTTCAAATGGAGTAAATACGGTTGTGGCTATTTTTAAACATGTACAAAACGGTCATATTTCGGGGTCGTGGTCTTGATTTTGTACCGTGCTCATTGACCATATAATGAAATAAGGAATACATATATACTCGAGATGGTCTCACATGTTAGAGAATAGACTAGATATATTTCGATGTGCTGTATGAGGTTAATGGATACTTGTTACGGAGTATTACTTTACTTTATATGGAACTTACACATACATACGAACTTGGCTACAATGAAAGTTTGATACGTGTTAATCTGGGCATCTGTTTTTGATGAATATTTCCCTGTAGGTTTTAAGAAGGTACTTTAAGGTGGACAACGAATTGCGTGAACCTGTGACGAAAGACGAGATTATATCTGAGGTATGGTCGCGTTTTTTAGTCTTTATCGACAAGTTTAGTAAAAAAATTTTAAAAACAATTTCTTGAAAGGGTTTCTCCGTCCCCATTATTTCACATATTATTTAGGAGCTCAAGTTTTCTGCTGAGCTGAGATGCGAGACAACTTCTATTGACTAGGATACGGTTTAAAAACATTGACATTGAATTGACTTGTTTTAGGTGGCTCGGCAACTTTTGGTACACATTGAACCTGAAAATTTGCATATGCCAAATCCTTTATCGTCGCTAGGGGAGTTTCAAATACCACTGCGCTTACCCAAGTCCATTCCCTTGCCGCAAGGAAAGATCATGTGGACTCTTAATGTTAAAATCCGGAGAAAGTAATGGGTGTTCCTAGCCCATGTTTATCCTACCAGACCTGGATATGCATCTCAGTTTTAAAGTGAACTTTTTCTCCAATTTTTGGCTTTCGGACTAGGCAGAAATAAGCCACCAACAATACTATTATAGTTCTAAGCTTTAGATTAATGTACATTCTATTTCAGTATTGTTTTACCTTGTACCCCCTGAGCACTTAGATCAAGAGTAAGTGGAGTTCAGCCGGGGTTGTCGAGTTCAAGCCATGCGAATGTAAAAGTGTCTAAACTATGGGCGAGTTTGGTCCCTGTTCTGTTATTCCTTGCTCTCAAATAATCCATTCTAAATATCCATAATACCCCGTATATTTAAGTTTGTTCATTGTCATTAAGTAACCTATTACCTTGAACCGGTAAACAAATCTAAAACTTAATTATTTACAGGATATTTAAATTTAAAACAACAAAACTACTCTTGCCTATCCCTCTATTGTGTCAAAATTGCTACGGCAAAACTACTCCAGATGAAGTAAACCTTTAACTTTCTTCAATCAATTTAATGGGTAGAGGGGACAAGGTGGGCTCCCCCCATGTGCTCTCCACTCACCTTGATGGGTATTTTGTGAGAGAATATGGTATCCGTCTTAAGCTTAAGACGGATACCTCCCTCTTAAATAAGAATTTGTGTTTATTTTAATCAATTGCTTTTCATCTTTAGGCCAAGGGTATGTCTTTGGTTTCACAATTGACAATTGACATTCAATCAATTTATTTGTGTTGTGTACACTTTTTAAACACAAATTCTTGTTTGTGACGGGCAGTATCCGTCACAAGCTTGCGACGGGTACCACTTCCCCTCACAAATGACCCATTTAAGGGAAAAGGGGAAGCACATGAGGGGTGCCCCACATGTTCCCTCTACCCATTTTGTTAGAGGAAAAACCCGGCGCAAGGTCCGAGCCGTCATAAGGGAGACCTACTGCTTTTTAAATTACATGATTTACATTCACACTTTCTTCTGTAGTACCTTTATTTTTCTTTAGTTCTATACATCAATTTTAGAATGGATGAAAGGACTTTTTACGTTTATCATGACGATAATTTGTGAGGAATCCAAATTTGATTTAACTATTCCTTGTAATTATGTAAGTGTTGAAGATATTAGAAATTTAGTGAAATTAAAATAGTACAAGGATGAGTTAATTAAGAAAATATATTTTAGAAAGCCTAATCATGAATTACAAAATGGACTTGTCTTATTGTCGCAGTGATTATATTTTTTTATTAATTGACCCTGAAAAACTGGACCGTTGTATGTAACAACTCTAAATACATTGTCTATTTAAAGGGCTGTGCTGTGCATACCCCTCCCCTGGTCGACCATTGGGGCAGAGTGTATTAGGTTTTAGTACACTATTGTAAAGGAAGCAACATAATAGGATTCTAAAATGCTCAAACTATTTTTGTGCTAAATAAAGAGCTCTCACAAAAACAAAACAACAATTCATTTGCTAAACTAGTACGGAGTACTTAAGAGCAATCAACAATAATAGGTAAAGTGAGTTAGGAAAGTAATGTACTCTACAGTCCCAATTAATACTATATATTTTTCTATTTAAAGTGTACCTGTTAATAGTTTACCCTCATGTGGGTGGTGACTGGTGAGTGGGAATCATTACATTTCCTCCTCAAATCAAGTTACTTTTGATTTTTATTTCATAATTGTAAACTCATTTATCTCTTATTACTTTAAATTGTGTATAAAACGATTGTAAACTATTAACTGGAACACAGAGTAACAATATAAGGGAAAAAAAGTTGTACCAGGCCGATGGGAGGTGGGTGTGTTTAACAAAGAGTCATATCATGGCGAGCCATTACACATTGAATTACTTTTTTATTTGTGTGAATGAAAGAATAAAGGGTTGTTTGATTGTCTTTTAAATTTATGGGAATTGGAAAATCTTAGGAAGTAGCTAAATGATGTCTTGTTTGGTTGTCCAATTCATAGGAATTAGGATGTGAAACTTCATGTGAAACTTCAATTCCTACGTAATGTTAGAAGTCACTTACCTAGGCCCCCTAGGTAAGTGAGAGTTCCCAGATGAAATTAAATTCTCACATTCAACCAAAAAACATTTATATATTTCACATGATTTTCAAGTTCATATGAATAATCTTTCCGGGAATTCCATCATCCTATAGCGAACCAAACAACTCGTAAGTATATTGAATTAAATTGCCAAAATTGGCCATTGTACCCAGAAGAGGCCTTTCTTAACTTTGAATAGGGAACTCTCTCCCTTTGTAGTGCATGCAACTGCTCACCTGCGCCTAATGCATGTCGAAGATGCAAGCTAATCTATTACACAACACCATAATCTAATCTCCACAAACTTTTGAAATAAAAAAGTTAGTTTCTTGATGATAAATAATTCTGCCGAAAGTAAAAACACCAAAAGATTCCAAACACTGATAGTTGCCTATTTGCTTAAGCATATTCAAAGTTTCGTCCAACAATCTTGATCATCTCTTACACTTTTAAATGAAACCAACTAAGGATGAAGAATCATTCACACAAGGAAATGTAAATATGTTCCAACAGTTTTGTTTAAAATATATTTAAATCAGTTTGTAAAGAAAATCCTTTATTCCATTCACAACAATTTTTTTTCTTATTAGAATCCATATACTTAGTGGAGTGGCAGCTAATTCCTACTTAGATACCAAGTATAATTTGTTAGATAAGCATATATACTGCTATACACTGCGCTGCACGTAACAAAAGTAGGTTGTATTATTGCTCTCGTATCCATATCCATATCCATATCCATATCCATAGAATAAGAATAATATTACAATAGCTCTATCAACCTAGCGTCCTAGCCTATATATAAAGGTCACGCTTCTTAACTTAGTTTATCAAATCAAACATCTTCGCCTAAGAAAAAATCCTAGTACAAACTTTCAAGTCCTTGACAAAAACAATGGCACCTCCCAAGATTGCGCAAGTAGGTATGGAAGCTTTCATGATGTTGGAGCAATTTGAAGCTCAACGAGGACGGAAATCGAAAAGTAGGTACCAAAATTTCAATCATGAGTCTCGCGAAAACAAGGGGTATTATCTGGCACGAGAACGAGTGATGGATAGTGAAGAAGCTGTTCGCGCCTTTGGCGGGTTCATGATTTGTGAGCACTATGGCGGTAAGAAATCACCATATGCCAAGGCTTACTAATAATATACAGTACTTTGGTTTACACATGTAATATTGGTACTACATAAGTACATAGTACATACAGTATGTATCATTTATGTATTAGTTAAAAAGGGTATCTAGCTAGTTCTCGTATGTTGTATACTTGTATGTAGGACTAGAGTGTGTGTGTGTTTCATGTATTATGTACTCCGTATGTATGCTACGTAGTTGCATACGGTTGCCCTAGTACTAATGTACTAAGTGGTATTTTAATTTTATACTCCCTCTGTCCCAGTAATTTGTTTACCTTTCATTTTGACACAAATATCAAGAAAATGGATGAAAAGTCTAATATACCCGTAACTCATTCAAGTGGTATATGGAATGGGAATGAGAATTGGAATTGGGGACCATTTGCTCTCTTGCTTTTCAGTCTGATTTTCATATAAGGGAGACAACCTGATTATTTCTCATTGGAGTTTAAAGATTACGTGGGAAACTTTAACAAAATTTCATTTTGGAGGGACATTCCCTCCACAATTAAATTTCACATTAGAGTTTACATATTCCCTCCACTTTTTTACACATTTCCCCCTACTTTTTGTAGGTTTTCCCTCCAAAAATATTAAGATTAATTTAATAGGCCAAATTAGCTTACAAACCCATTTAATACTCCAAACCATACTAAAAGAAGATTACAAAATCAAAGAAAAAATTTACAGAAAAATTTAGGAAAAAAAAAGATTCATCAGCAAAATCAATGTCTGCATCACACTTGATTTCAGCCTCCACACCAGCTTCCAACGACATTTCATCATCAGCTACAATTGATCGCCATCACCCGCAAACTTCATTCCAGCCTCCCAATGCCTCAATCCCAATCTCCGAAACAATTCAACATGAAAACTTATCAGACACTTTCTTGGGGCTACTCCTAAGAGTTGAGCACCAAAATTTACGAACACCAAATAACAATAGATCAACACAAGCACAAAGAGCAAATAATTTCTGAATGACTAATGTACAACGGAAGCTAATTGCACAAATCATGCTCATCAACTATACAAATGGTAAGCTTAAGTATGGTTTATTGAAGTGATTAATGGATGAGTACAAACTCTCTAAAACTACCATATGCAAATATTGGAAACAAGTGCATGAACAAATCAAAATGGGAAAACTTGTGAATGTGGACAGAAATTACAAGGGGAGTAAGAAGAGGGTTATTATTGATTTGGAGAAGGTAAGACACATTCCTTTACATAAGCGAACTAGTGTAAGAAGCCTTGCATGTGCCATGAACCTTCATCCCTCCACGGTCACAAATTAGTCCAAAAAGGGAAAATTCGCAGCCATTCTAGTGCTTTAAAACCATCATTTACAGAGAAAAACATGAAGGAGAGAATGCAATGGGTCTTAGACAAGATAAATTGGCCTAGTTTGCATGACAGTATGACTTTTCAGGACATGTATGATGTGGTTCATATCGATGAGAAATGGTTTTTCATGACTAGATGTTCACAGAAATATTACATCTTGCCGGCTGAAATTGAGCCACATAGAACATGCAAGTCGAAAAGATATATCACCAAAATTATGTTCATGGGAGCAGTGGCAAGACCAATAATTTCGAGAGATGGGATTGTACTCTTTGATGGAAAAATAGGTATTTTTCCATTTAGTGTTATAATTCCAGCAAAAAGAGCAAGTAAAAACAGGGTTAGAGGAACACTTGAATAGAAATCTATTGAAAGGATCAACAAAACAGTAATTAAGCAGTGCATTTTGCAGAAAGTTTTGCCAGCGATAAAGTTAAAGTTTCATGACAAAAAGGGAAGAAAGATTTTTATTTAGCAAGATAACGCAAGACCCCATATATCAACAAGAGATCCGGACTTTGTGGCAGCTGCGACAACAGATGGGTGGGACATTGAGTTAATCTGTCAGCCCCCAAACAGCTGTCAGCCCCCAAACAGCCCTCTTTTATTTAAATGTCTTAGATCTAGGTCATTTTAGAACAATTCAGACCATTCAGCATGAAAAAGCTCCAAAGACGGTGTGTCAACTTGTTAATGCAGTTATCAAGTCATACGAGGAAATTAAACCAGAAACATTGAATCACACATGGTTATCCCTTCAATATTGTATGGATGAAATACTAAGGGTGAAAGGTAACAATTGTTACAAGCTACCTCATGTGGGGAAATTAAGGTTGCAAAGGCTAAATTTGCTACCACAATGTGTGCAACCAACACCTATGTATGTAGCACAAGCTTTACAACTAGTAGCACAGTCATCTAATGCACATATGCAGAATGCGGATGGCCTGAATACAGCAGGTGTTTATGATCCCCAGGATTGTCCGAATGAAGCAGGTTTCATGGATGTTATGAATGCAACAAGTTCTAACAATGGTGTGAAAGCAACCAGTTCTAAGGATGGTGTGAATGCAACAAGTTCTAAGGATGGGAAGAATGCAGCAGGTTGTACGGATGGTATAAATGCAGCAAGTTCTGAGGATCGTATGAATGCAGTACGTTTGAATGCAGCAGGATCCATGGATGGTCTAAATGTAGTGGGTTTGACACCATATTTGACACCAGATTTGACTACTATGAATGCACAAGAACACAGAGAAAATGAGCAAAGTGAAGAGGGGCTACATTAAGAGCTATGAATGAAAGCGGAAAATGGCGGACATTTAAATAATGACAGGCAATTTCTTTAGGTGTAAGGGTAAGAAAAAGTACTCTTAAACTCTATGTTAAAATAATGAAAAAATACTCTAAGAAGGCAATATTAATACGAGTAGTTCATATATGAATGTAGGAGTCAAGTAAGGGAAATACGAATGCATTATTTATGTTAGAAATTACTCCGTACTTCGTACTATGAATGCATTATTTTACAGGTGTAAGTACAAGGATATAACTCACAAACTCATCATCGGGCGTAAGGCATACCGACAAGTTTGACGGTAAACTCATAATCAACAAATACTCACGACTTCAATAACAAAAACACCAACTTTTGACAGTAACCCAACAAATTAGCTAACTTCAAGAACAAAAACACCAAATTTTGACGGTAACCCAACAAATTCGCTATTTAAAGAATAAAAACACCGATTTTGACAGTAACCCATCAACAAATTCGCTATTTCAAGTACAAAAACATCGATTTTGACAGTAACCCATCAACAAATTCGTCAACTTCAACAACAAAATTACCAATTTTGACAGTAACCCAACAAATACTCTAACTTTATCAACACAAATACAAGTTTTTAGTAATAAGCCAACAAATACTCATACTTGAACACCAAATTTTGACAATAACCCAATAAATACTTTAACTTTAACCACAAAATTGTCCAAATCAATCACAAGTTTCATCAGAAAATAACGACAAGAGTCATAGTAACGGAGTATAAGATGAAATTGCTACATACCCACAAAATTCAGAGCAAAATTCTCCATTTTAGCGAACTTAGCAACGATGAAGTGACTAGAGTACGCAACAAATTCAACCATGATTAGATACCAAATTAGAGTACAAGCGAAAGAAGAAGAATGAGAAGAGAGAAGATTAAGTTGAACTTTGAGGACATTAATCCAGAGAGTTTTGAGGAGGGAGAATACGGATTGCGGCTGGTTTAAAACCCTAGGTTTGATCTGGGGAAATGAATAAGAACCCTATGTTTGATTTTGGGGAAGTTAAAACCAGAGAGTATGTGTTTTGATGAATAAATGAATAAATGAATAAATGAATGTTTGTTGTGGCAATATGGGCTGCTTAAATGATCGGCGGTTTAAATGAATGTAAATGAAGGCAGTGAATTTATATGGGCTGCTTGGTCCATTTTGTTCCAACTTTTCTCCAGGGGTAATTTGGTAAAGTTGTACTTAAAAAGCTACTTAAAATAGAAAGGTAAACAACTCACTGAGATACTCATAAATGAAAATGGTAAATAAATGAGCGGGACGGAGGGAGCATGTGTCATGTAATCGTTTTCGGTGTGTACCGTGTGTTGGCTATCTACAGTAGCATGCTTCATGCTTTTACTTTGATTTGAAATAAATATAGTTCGACCATTACCGTTTGTCTCTGAATCAACTGTTTCAACTCAATTAAATTGAAAAATCAGATAGGGTCGTCATCGGATGGTACTCAATTTGACTACCACCGACTCACCGAGGCTATAATTGTAAATTCGCCCAAAATTTTAAATTTGAGAACTCCATTATAATATTCTTTGAGCTAATGAGGACTTCATTGCCTTTACGTAATGAGAACTCCATTATTCATTGGAGTTTCACGATTAAGAACAAATCAATTAGGTTTCATCATGTTTGCTTTTTTTTTTTTAATATATATTTTATATATTCCCTCTTGATTAGTGATTACGCAGCTAAATTGTAGATATACTCCGTATGTGATTAGGGATTTTTTCAATCTCAACATATTGATTTATCAAAATAACAATAAAGCAAATCAAAGATCGAAAGTTTTTCCAGGTTTCTTTTATCGTCTTTCAACGAAATAATGTATTCAATTTTCTCGTTTGTTCTTGATGCATAATCCTGATGAAGAAAGTATTATTAATGATCAGATTTTTTTCATGCGATTAGGTTTATATTAGATAAAGTAGAATTTGGTTTGAATTGCGCTCTATTTAAATTGAATGGATCGGATAAGGATTTACCTTCATACCCCTACGATTTTGGCGCAACAATCAAAACAATTTATAATTTTTCTTTATTTTTAGCTAGTGTAGATCTCATGCTACTGCACCATATTTTAGTTCTTAACGTTTAGAGAATTTCAATTTTTAATCTGGGTTAATATTGCACGAGACGCGCGCTCTTATTCTTATTACATGTGACGACAACAATAATATGTAAAAGACAACTCATTCATTAACATTAAACAAATAAGTTATTTTAATAGTGATTCCTCTTACCCTATAATTTGTGTTAAAATAAATTATGATTTATTTCAACCGTAATACCCAACTTTTATGTGCAAGACCGTACCTTACAAATAAAAAAAAATTTATACATAAAACCTTACAAAAAAAACTAATTTCCCGTGTAATAGATCATATACCTATGTGTTTCTTAAGTCATATAGAGTTCGAAACAATTCTGATAGTTAACAATATCGAATTCTATAATATATTGTGATTTTATCGATAATTTCGTATTCTATAAAAGTACATTAATTTTTAGTTTTCAAGTACATTTCTCGTGTCGTGGCCGGGAGTATTCTTATGGAAACTTTTTGTGAAAGAAAAGATTATTGAATTTAATACTTACGATAATATATGTTATTAATATTGTATAATAAAATATATTTATGTGTTTTTTATATGTATATATCTCTTGTGCAACACGTATTTCAATAATCTAAGGATGATCAAACTCTTTGTGGGCTTCACTTGTACAAAATATTTCTAAAAAATAATTAGTTATGCATGTTAGTGAAAATTAAGTGGAAAAATTTTCTCGATAACTTATTCTTTTAGTTATATGAGGATTAAGGTGGTACTGAGGTTCAGTACCCGATCGCTATACACACTCTTTCATGGTATGCGTTAAAAATTGATTTTTATTCAACAATGTGATTTACGAAATATTATACTAGAGATGGTATTTTTAAATTTTACTAGACCCATTTCAATTATGTCACAATTTATCGACTACGGTTGTAACACGAATCTCACTTTGCCAACTCTAGTCGTACATACCTAGAGGTGATCATTGGCGGGCATAGGCCGGACATGGACGGGCCTATGTTTGAAAATATTTTCCGACGGGCCTAATTTTGCTACCCATGCCCATTAAAGCGAGCCTAGTTTGATTGTCCAAGCCCGCCCATCAAAATAGGCGGGCCTACTCACGGGCTCAAAGTTAAAAGAAAATCGGTTGTTAACCTAATAAAATTACTTACGACCAAGAATAAACTAGGCTTATGGACATTCTTTTTGGGTAGGACTTTGTTTTGCTTAAAGTTACTTCAAAAAATAATTAGTTTATAGTGATATACAAACTTTTTTTATGTTACTAAAGTTGTCATATAGATAAAAATAGGAAAATATCTTTTTAGCGGGCCTAATGGGCCAGCCCATGTGCATTTCTCTTAGTGCATACCCGCCCAATAATTTTAGCGGGCCTATTTTTATTGCCGTTACCCGTTATTTTAATATTTTTGTACGACCAAGCCCGCTTCAATAGCGGGCCAAGTGAGACGGGCCAAACGGGCCGGCCTGCACTTGATCAACCCTATACATACCCAATTAAAACTAGCATAATCCAATGTCTAAAATGAACTTGATCGAACTTATACGGAGTACTAAACAAAATCAAAAGTACGCAAACGTGACTAAGACATATTTATAGTTCATCCTTCTGAGGACCATAATAATTTGTACATAATCTTATCAGTGGCGGACTCAAGAATTTCGAAAAAGGGGGCACAATTTTTTTTGTCGATTTATCCGCTTAACATTTTGTTCTCAAGATATCACTTTTTTTTTATCCTTTTAATCTATAAATAATGACATGTAACAACCCAAAGTAATTAGTTCTTATTTTACTCATATACAAATATTGTACAAATCTGGAAAAAAATATTATGAAAGGAGAAATTTCCAATTTTTCAATTGTGTTATTTTTCGTCTATTTTAAAAACTTTCAACTCCAGTTGGTATCTCATGATCAAAGTTGCCTTCATATTTAAAAATCAACGCAAATTGATAGCGTTTAAAATGTACTTCAAATAAGTTTTTAAATTTGCATATACTCCTTGATAAATTTAGGCGTTGTGGGAGTAGTAAAATTTAGGTAAAAATTGTATTTCCGATAAATTCTTTAAAAGTAATTAACATTGGCTAAATTTTTTTAAAACCACAATATAAATTGATGGGTTAAAACCATATTTCTCTTTTAAAGATATACTCCTCTTTACTACGAAAAAGAAAAGAAAAACTAAAAATGATGCTAGCAAGGATCGAACCTAGGCAACTAGGGAAAGGGTGAAAGAGCTTTACCAGGACCCCACGCGGGTCTGCCACTGAATCTTATTGAATGTCCACCTAAATATTTAGTCCGTGAGTTCAGGAAATAATATCACAGAATGTACGAAACAATATCACCGGTTATACTAAACAATATCACGAAAAAATGCAGTACAAAAGAGTTAAAAATATTGTATGTCATATTACCCGGATACCTTAATCTATTTAATTATTGTTTTAATATTATTCTTGTCTTCTCGCGTAGTTTAGTCATTATTAATCAACTTTCACTCGCTTCTAGCTAGGACTAAACTCGAACCTAATTAGTCCATCTTAGACCCATAATTACCGTCCCTAGGGATTCGACCCTTGCAATACTCAATGAACTCATCATACACTTGCGAGGTAATTTAAAATAAACATCAACCGTCACCCATTTTTCCATTTTTTTCTCTCCAATCTCTATATTCCTCCACCCATACACATTACTCCTCGGAGCTCACACCACCACGTGCTATCACTTTTTTTTTTGGTGAAATGTGAATATATATATATATATATATATATATATATATATATATATATATAGAGGCAAGTTATAATGAGTCCACCTTCAAAATTGAGTCCATGAGTCCTCATCTTGCCCTTTGGATGAAAGAGATGGAGGGACAAGATTAGAACAAGATGGAAGGCTAAGATTAAAAGAAAAATGGATGGACAAGATTAGAATAAAATGAAGGGACAAGATTAGAACAAAATGAGTGGATTTTATTGACTTCCACTTACATTACGAGTGTAACTTTAACCATTTTTTTTGTAACTTCAGTCATTACGAGTGTAATTTCAACCTTTTTTAGTGTAACTTTAAACCAAAATGTGATTTCGACTATATAAATTTTAATTTATGTAAGTTTATGATAAATTTATGTGATTTTTGGCTTTTTATGAGAGTAACTTTAGTCATTAAGAGTGTAACTTCAACCATTATTTTTGTAACTTTAAATTAAAATGTGATTTCGACTATATAAATTTGAATTTATATAATTTTTAATCAAATTTATGTGATTTTAGTTTTTTATGAGTGTAACTTTAATTCTTAATTGCGTAACTTTAAATTAAAATATGAATTAATTTTAATATTTTAATAAGTGAAACTTTAACCTTTATTAGTGAAACTTCATTTATTAATTGTGTAACTTTAGTCAATTATAGTGTAACTCATGTTTAGGTAACTTTAGTCTTTTCTAGTGTAACTTCAGTCCTTAATAAGATAACTTTAGTCCATAATTGTGAAACTTTAGTCCATAATGGTGAAACTTTAGTCCATAATGGTGAAACTTTAGTCCATAATGGTAGTCCATACTGGTGAAACTTTAGTCCATAATGGTGAAACTTTAGTCCATACTGGTGAAACTTTAGTCCATACTGGTGAAACTTTAGTCCATACTAGTGAAACTTTAGTCCATACTAGTGAAACTTTAGTACATACTAGTGAAACTTTAGATATAGAAACAACCATTACTCCTCCTCCGTCACCAACAACTATAATCGACCAACAACAACAAAAAAACCTAGATCTAATATCTAATAAAAAAAGAAATAAAAAAGTGGACTCATTATAACTTTGAAAACTAGAAAAACATAAGGAACTTTGAAAATTAAAAACGAGATTTTATAAATAAAAAAGTGAATCTGAAAAAAACAAAGTAGATGTAGAAAAAATAAAATAATCAATAACAAAAAAAATAAAAAAACGAGATAAAAATAAAATAGAAATTCATAAGAAATTCAAAAAAATGAAAAACGAAAAAAAAGAAGAAAAAGGTGAATCTGAAAATAAATAAATTAGATCTAGAAACAAAAAATACATAATGAAAAAACAAGATCTAAAATAAAACAAAAAACATACAAAATAAGAAAAAAAAAAAGAGAAGAGAGGGAGGAGGGAGGCGGCGGGAGTCGTGGAGGAGGGAGGAGGAGGGAGGAGGCGGGAGTCGTGGAGGAGGGAGGAGGCGGCGTGAGGTCTTCGGGAAAAGGCAACAGAGGGAGGAAGGTCGCGGTGAAGGCGGAGCAGGGCGGCGGTGTGGGGGTTGGCAGGAGCAGGGCGGTCGTGGCGGTGAAGGCGGAGCAGGACGAAGTAAAAGTGGTGGTGGTGATGTTGGCAGGAGGCGGTGGAAGTAGACGGTGGAGGTAGGCGGTGGAGGTAGACGGTGGTGGTCGGGATTGGTGAGTGAGGGAGATGAGGGATTAATTTTTTGGGTTTTAATTTTTTAGAATTAGAGAATGAAGAGAGATAAAGGAGGTAGAGAGATAATGAGAAATTTGAAAATGAGAGAAATGGGTGAGGAAAGGGTATAAATACTAGGGTTTGAAGGAGATGATTGTGTGTGTCTCACAATCCTAACCTTTCATTTTGTTCTAATCCTAGCCCTTCATCCTCCTAATCCAAGGGCTTGGATGAGGACTCAAGAACTCAAAGGGAAGGGGAGGACACATTTGAACCCACCTCTATATATATATATATATATATATATAGAGATAGGTTCTTATGAGTCCACCAATTTTTGTGAGTCCATGAGTCCTCATCCTAGCCATTGGATGAGGGAGATGAATGGATGAGATTGTAGAGACAAAAGCACACTTAACACTAATCATTTACTTATGCACTAATTAATTAACTTTCTCTCTCTAGCCTTTAGTTAATCACTTTTGAGCACTTTTAATTATCTGAGATTTATGAGTGTAACTTCAGCCCCTGTTTGTGTAACTTCAAACAAAAATGTGATTTCGACTATATAAATTTGAATTTATGAAACTTCAAGACAAGTTTATGTGATTTTAGACTTTTTATGAGTGAAACTTCAGTCATTACGAGTGAAACTTCAACCATTATTTATGTAACTTCAAACAAAAATGTGATTTCGACTATATAAATTTGAATTTATGAAACTTCAACACAAGTTTATGTGATTTTAGACTTTTTATGAGTGAAACTTCAGTCATTACGAGTGTAACTTCAACCTATATTTATGTAACTTCAAACTAAAATGTGATTTCAACTACATAAATTTGAATTTTTGAAAATTTAAGACAAGTTTATGTGATTTTAGCCTTTTTATAAGTGTAACTTCAGTCATTACGAGTGTAACTTCAACCCTTATTTGTGTAACTTCAAACTAAAATGTGAGTTCGACTAAAAAAATATTTATTTATGTAACTTTAAGATAGGTTTATATGATTTTAGACTTTTTATGAGCGTAATTTCAGTCCTTATTTGAGTAACTTCAACCCTTATTTGAGTAACTTCAATCCTTATTTGAGTAACTTCAACTCAAAATGTTATATCGACTATATAAATTTGAAATTTGGTAACTTTAAGCCAAGTTTATATGATTTTAACATTTTATAAGCGTAA
>JAIUZE010018096.1:0-40849 GCA_022085475.1 Heliosperma pusillum
GATCATATGAAATCAATTTCGTAACCATCATGTTATTCAAAGACTCGGGAAAGAGACTCTTAGGCAATCGAAATACGCTCACTAGGGCTTGCATCTCACCGTTAGCGGTATAAGATTGATAAGATTGAGACTCGACAGACAAACCAGTCAAGTCATGCGATGATAACATAATATCCAACATATTATCATCCATTCACGAACCAAGACAATGACGGTGTCCAATCAGGCAATGACCATGAACAATATCATGAAATCACGCATTCAAAGAACGAAAACAAGACGACACTCTCACGGTTAAATGAAACGCACTACTGTGTACATGGAAAGTCTGATTAAAAGGCATCCACGGGAAAAACATTTTCCCTGAAACTCATACACGTATGCTACATTTCGTTATGTAGGACTATTTTCCTCATGGGAGCACGACGGATAATAATACGGTCCTAGTCTAAACCTGGCCAGGATCTAGGAAATAACGTGTTCCGATTCGACATGCGATGACATTTTGCATCCAAGACTCGGTCAATCAATAGACGCCGAGTACCCCAAATTCGGTAGATCAATTCACGAAAGAGGCGGAAAAAGAGCTCAAGCCTCATAACAAGCGGTACGCTACATGCAAATAACACCACCTCGCAAGTACACAACATTTGACGGCCGGGTCGATCAACGCATAGCGTTCAACTCCCAACAACGTCGTCGTATGCCCACTAACACATGCATTTAAGCAGTAGGATACCTCTCCGTTCCGACATTCCAGCCTTACGAACGGGAAGGTAGCCAAGGGAATGAGAGTACAAAGCACAAGACAAAACTGTGCTCAAACCGTATCATTTGTAAAAACCGACTCAAAGTGGGACATAGCAAAAACCGTCACAAAACATGTGATACAAGCGAATAAATATCATATATCCAAAACATGAATATTATAAGTCACTACGTAAAATTATACGGTAAACGGATCATGCGAACTATTATAAATTACGAGTTTTAGAAATTATATGAAAAGAACACAGCCGTGTTCCAGGCCGGTCAGGAGGGAGGCGGCCGGTGGACCGGATCAGAGCACAAGGCAAAATACCAAAATCATAGAAAAACAGGGGAATGTAGTCTAGGCCGGTCGGTGGACCGGCGGCCGGTCGACCGGCTCAGAACCCCCTATACAAAAATTCCCAAAATTTCAATGATGTTACTGATGTGTTCCCAGCCGGTGGTCAGACCGGCGGCCGGTCGACCGGCTGGGAGCACCTCTTCACCCATGAGCCTTGCTCACTTAACCAATTCAATCCAATTCTCATATATCAATTCTAATAATCATCAACAATCAATATACATCATTCATAATCATCATATAACAACATTCATTAATCATAGCATGGTTTCTAATCTTCCTAATCGTATTCTAATACGATTTCTAGCATATAAACATGTAAAACACGTAGATGATACCGAGTAACCCTTCACCGTTACCTTTATGCGTCTCTACTAATCGTCAAGCTCCTCTTCTATAAGGAAATAGTCTTTGTCGGGATCTTGGAGGTCACCACCTACAAATAGATCGTAAAAAGATGAATAAAGTTCATCTTGAGAAAGACGGAAAGCTTGAAAAGCGAGAAAGACGATACTTTTAATATCAATACGGATAGAGGAAGGTTAGGGAAGAAGAATAAGACAAACTTACGTAAATTCTATCAAGTAACGAAGAAGTTACGACAATTCTAAGATCGATATCAAAGAGGGAAAGTTGAGATTTCTTAAGGAGGAAGATATTTGTTTTGGTGATTGAATGAAAAATTAGGTTAAGGAGAGAGTTGTGTGAGTTATGAAGGAAAAAGTCAAAGACGGTTTCCAAAGTCAAGAAAGTCAAACTCGACTCAAAAGTCAAGAAAAATCAAACTCGACTCAAAAGTCAACAAAAGTCAAACTCGACTTAAGACGGGATTTTCATGGAATCTCGCAGAAATTCCAAATACGAACTCGGAAATTCTAAATTCGACTCGAAACATAAAAATCTTAATTAAAACTTAAAATTACTGAAAAAATTTCGTAAAATATTTCTACTAGAAAAATAGGGTACATTTCCGGGTGTTACAGATTCAATGGTGGCATGAGCAATATCTGTGTCAATTTCTTGAAAACGCCCATTGTTGGTGGAATCAAGAATTCTTCGGGATTCAGCACAACACCCATTGTAGAATGTTATGGCAAGGAACCAAGCATCCAACCCATGGTGTGGGCATTGCCTTTGGAGCTCCTTGTACCTTTCCCAAGCTTCATATAAGCTCTTAAGATCTTGTTGACGGAATCCCGTGATTTAGCTTCTCAAAGCTTAAGTTTTCTCGGGTGGAAAAAACTTTTGATAAAAGGCAAGAGCCAATGTCTCCCAATTTGTCACTCCCATGGTGGTACGATCAAGGCTATTGATCCAAAGTTTTGCCTTGCCCTTCAAAGAGAAAGGGAAAAGTATTTCCCTAATTTGGGCTTGAGTGACACCCGTTTGGCGAATCATGGAGCAATAGTCACAAAAGCTTTGCACATACAAATTGGGATCCTCCAAAGGAATTCCCCCAAATTGCTTCCTCTCCACAAGGGTAATGAAAGCTGGTTTGATCTCGAATTCCGGGGCGGTAATTTGAGTGGTGATGATACCGGCCGGAAGCATAGCCGCGGTGGGCTTGGAATGATCGGAAAGTTTCACCATCTTCTTATTTGGAGAGGGTGGTTGATGGAGAGTGATTTTGTCGTCGATTCACACATCAAAAATAAACCCAATATAAGTAGTATATAGGGGTCGAATCCACGAGGATGGAGGGGTCAACTACAAGTTTGATCACGTCCTATTTTAACCTAACAAGAGATGAATGAGATGATTAACTACAAACTACTAAATGCAACAAATTGCTAAAATGATATGGCTAAAAACAATTTATGAAAAACTAAGGTAAAGGGTTCACCTTAGGGGGATCAATGGGTTTAGTCAAGTAATTAGCAAGTGGTTAATAAGTTTGATAAGGATTAATTGCTAATGTCTCAACAATTAATAATCTTCAACAAAGCTATCGCATTTGTCTAAAATTACTCATATAACACTAGTCTAATCATCTCTACCACAGTCGCTTAAGAGATAATCAAACAATACTCGATAAAGTGTGTAACTTTCGTTTACACAATCCATCGAACACCTAGTGTGCATATGGGTAATGCTCTAATTATCACCACGAGTCTACTAATTACTCAACCAATTCTCCCACATAATCCTCCCTTAGGCTCCCCCTAAACCCTAGAGGGAGACTACTCACTCATGTTGAGAGAAACGATCCAACTAAACAATAAGAATAAGGAGATGAACATCATGCTTTGGAAATGAATAATTCTAACAAATAATTAACTTGAAATGAAATAAATTGCATAAACAATTAAAAGATGAAGAAATTATACCAACAATACTTGTATTAATGAAATAGGGGGAATGTCTGCACCCAAAATCTTCAATACAAACCCAAAACTATGATAGTTTTACTAAGAGAAACTAGATCTAGTGACTTGAATTGAGAAACTAAGCTTTATTAAGGAACGATTAAGAGAGTAATTAGTGAGAACTAACCATTACAAATATTCTAGGGTTTTGTGCTAAGAGTTGATAAAAGCTGGCTACAAAAATTAGGGAGAGGGTATATATAGTTATCTCAAAATTAAGAAAGAAAATAGAAGAGCAAAGTGGAAATGCGGTCTTGTGTTCCAGGCTGGGTGCCCGGCCGCCGGCCTTCTGACCGGCCTGGAGCACATCAGACTCTTCCTTCTCTTCTTCTCCAAAAATCATCTAAGTATAGGAAAAGGGAGTTCCAGCCGGGTGCCCGGCCGCCGGCCCTCTGACTGGTCTGGAGCACGCCAAGATTTTCGAACTTTTCCAATTTTAGTCTGATGATGCGCAGGCCGGGTAGTAGGCCGGCCGCCGGGTGCCCGTCCGGTGCTACCTGGCCTCTTCTTGCTTCTCCTCTTCTTCTTTCTTTGTGGGAGATGTTGTCCGAGCCGGGTGGCCGGCCGCCGGTCGGTGAACCGGCCTGCGCCACCTGAGAGCTCTCTTTTCATTTCTTCCTTTCATTTCCAAATCCTGACTCATGCAAGGCCTTTATGCTCTGATTTCTTCAATTCCGCCTTAATTCCTGCAAAATAAGATCGACATTCATAGCACGGGAAATGGGGAAGCAAAATGCAATTAAAGGCATGCAAATCTGTGTAAACGGACCAAAATGGGGATGAAAACGAGAGGAAAAATGTAACTAATTAAATGCTTATCAAAATTCCCCACACTTAAGACTTACTCATCCTCGAGTAAGTAAACAAGATTCGAGACTAATATGTACCCTTATTCAACACTACACTAACACTAATGCTAATTACCTAAACTACTAATAATATCCGATGGTAGACAATTAACAGGCCTCCTCCGTCCCTTCAAATCACAACGAGACACTCATGAGGTAGAGTATCTCCTTGCAAGGCAAGTAGGGGCTTGCGGAAACTTTTTGACACACCCAACAATAAAGCATAAATCAACACATAGGGTGCACCACGAAGAGTTAAGCCGCTTTCCTCATCTAAGCGGGTTTTAGAAGTTAGCACATAGGAGCTTTGGTGGAGGATGCCGACTCATAGTTTCACCGATATGCCAAGCCTCTAAATCAAACCCAAAATGACCAACAAAAATAGTCACGGTGCCTAGAAACGGATTCTAGGCGGGCAAAGGGGAAGTACTAGGCTTTACTCCCAAGATTCACAAGGCTATACAAGATTCGGCTCAATATCGAGCCTTCTACCCGACAAGGACACCAAGACCGACTCTTATGGTTTTCACTTGACACTCAATGAAAGAACGAGCGAATTTTTGTACAAAGTAGCCAAAATCACTCGCCTAGGTCGACTTGCGGGACATGCCCACTTTAAATGTGGTGCTCCCGCCAACTTGTCCGTCTAAGAAATGATACATGATGGACAAATATGAGTCAAATAGGGTTGTAATAGGGCTTAGTAAAGGGTGAGAAAGGGGTTGGTGCAAGCACCGATTTTAGGAGATGTGGAGCTCGAAAGAGTAGAAAGTCACATCCTAACCAAACCACCGATAAAATCCCAAAAAGAAAGGCAAGGATCCTTCAAGTTTTGGCCTTTGATTGCCAACAAAAATCTTCTCATGATTAATAATTCAAAACTTGGATCCAAAAGCAACTTATTCAACCCTTTATTTCACCAAACTAAATCTCTATTCTATTTTTTTTCCACTTCATTCTCCTCTTTTTTATTTGGTTTTTTTTTCTTTTTTTCTCATTTTTTTCTTTTCTATTTTCTTTTCCATTTCCAACTCCCAAAATACTTTATTAACAATATCTAAACTCCTCGAAATTTCCAACCAAATTAACTCAACAAATTGCCTTCCAATCGATTAACCCACCCAAATTCATTGATCAAAACAATCTACATGACTTGCTACTCTTGGTGAGATGTTTTTGGGATGTAGATGTTTGATAGCTAAACAAAAGACATGGCTAGGGCTCAAATTGGGTTACAAAAAAGGGAAATCGATGCGGGGGCATAAGATAAAGCATATTTGGCTATGTGAGGCTATTTATTTGAACAAATTGACTCAAAATATTGCACATCAACATTTCTGTAACAAACCATGTCAAGAGCACCATACTTAAGCGTAAAAGATGTAACATGCCACGTAAGGAGCTACTCTCAATCCTATGCGGGACCAGTTTGATGAGCCGGTCACTAGAGGCTCTAACCTCACATTTTAGTAGACAATGTCGGATTTGGTAGGGTCTAGGGCCCAAAATGGCCTCACAAGGTAGTCCACACTCACTAAGCTAGACTTCCCGGCTTTGCAAGCAAAACCTACTAACAAGTGATGTAAATGAGGGAAAAGCTGTCAAAAGAGGTTTGGCAAGGGGGTTCGACATTAATATCATTGTCAACATGACTCCTCCATCTAGGCTCCAAGACTATATTTACAAAACAATGCAAATGCATGCGTGCTCTAAACATGTATGTACAATCTATGTGAAATGCAAATGAACGAATTATATACAAGTTTTACACTAAATGCAAGTTAATACTAATCCTAGCAACAAACAACACCAAATCATCAACCAATCCGGCTCCCAAAGGGAGCACCAAAGCATAGAATCCCGTTCTCCTTCTACACTATATATACGAGAAAAAGAGAAAGGGTTAGAGAAGATATCACCTAGCGCGTCTTCTCCAATGCTCCATGTGAGTTGCCTATCAAAAGAGTTAGTGCAAAAAAAAAATTATATACAAACTAATCTAAACATATGTTTTTGGAAAATTTTCAAATTTTTCGATTTTTTCAAATATTAACGATATATACAAAAGAAATGAAACCCTCCCCACACTTAAGTCTTACTCGTCCTCGAGTAAGTGACTCAATTATGAAAAGGGGGCAAAAAGAAAAATAAAACATGTTTTTGGCGTTTTTTTTTGGGAATTTCCTCCCCACAGTTAAGTATTTACATGGTGTGAGGGGTGAATTAAAAACAAATAACATATTTTTGGTATTTTGGAAAGTTTTCTAATTTTTTTTTGTTTTTTTTTGTTTTTAGGAATAAAATGCAAATGCATGATTCTAGACTAAATGCTCAAAAGAAATACAATGCAAACTACACTATATGAATGCGAGACTTAACATGTGACGATATTTTACGAAATTAAATTCTAATGCAAGCCTAAATGAATACAACTAAATGGATAACTAATCTAGAATATATTACAAGTATCTAAATGCATACAAAAATATAAACATGATGAAAATTTGGATTTAAGGGATCATACTCATGGGTGTCCTTGGTGTCCCGTCTCATAGGAGAACCCACTAAAATAGGTGGGTGTAGCATCAATATGGCCGCTCTTGGCCCCCGCATAAGACTCATCTACACCCCTGGCTCCCGAACCTGAGCCGGTACCATCCAAGATCTCGAACCTAAGCCCCATCCTATCGAACCACTCGACATTTTGGGCCGCCGTCTCGGGATCCGCCTCCTCATCATCAACTGCCGGTTGAGCAAAGACTGGCGAAGAGTAGTAATCATGATGGACATTAAAGTCCCCAAACACCCTCGAACCCTGATCATACCCACCCTCGGGCCACATGAAATAAGATGGATGCGGGCCAGTGGGCTCCCTATACCCCTCCCTACACCAATTATCATAGGACGGGTATTGGCCAAGTGCCAAGTCATAGTACATCCAATCCATCTTTTGGGACAAGACCGCCCTCTCCCTAGTCGCCTCCTCTCTCTCCCTAGCCGCCGCCTCGGAGGCCAAAGTCATATCGGCCATGAACTTAATCAAGGAAGGATCTAAAGGTAGGTAGCTAGGAGTGGTAGAAGAGGATGTCTTGGGTTGGAAAGAATGAGGCCAGGGACGCCGTTGTTGCACAGGTGGTTGATGATGAATAAAAGAGGGGTTCACATAGGGCAAGGAAGTAGGAGTTGGGCCTTGTTGTTCTTGCCTATAAGTGGTGACGGGAATAGTAGGATCTCGCCTAAAAGCGGTGATGGGAGCTAATGGTTCTTGAGGGTTCTCTTCAAGTGGTTCTTGGGGGTTCTCTTCCTCTAAGGGGAGGAGATAATGATCACTATCGGGTACAACCCTCATAGCCTCACTGTTTGGGAGTGGAATAGAGTTGCTCCCTCGAACCCGCCAATATAATTTCCCGTCTTCAAAGCGCCTCACGACCCACTCAAGTTTTGTTTTTATGTACTCCTCCGTCCATAAAGAATTCCCCTTCAAACACTTCAATTGCCTCTCATCAAAAGTGCAACAGGAGTATGTGACCAAGCCAAGACACGAGCCATGATACGAGCTCAAGACAAGACACAAACTCAAGACAAGACTCAACATCAAAACAACAACATCCATTCAGACAACACCATGACCAGCTATGACAATGTTCTATTCAGTCCAAGCCACAACCACTTCAAGCCTGCTAAGACAACACCACCACAACCAGAACAAAGCCTAGCCATCCACTTCCCAAGACTAAGCCACAACAAAGCTCAGCCAACAGCCCAACAAACCCAACACAACAAAAACAGCCCCCAGCCAAAAACAGCCTATCACAGCCTTTCTAAACAAGGTCCATGGGGCCCCACACAATCAAACAAGCCTAACCAACCCTCAAACCTATGTCTTGGGAAGGTCCTCTACAACTTTCCCCAGGACTTCCCTCCCCAGAAACAAACACACAAAGAGTTAGCTTAGGGACAACTTCAGACTGTCCAGATTTCAGCCTTTTTGCAGTAGTTAACATGTCACTATCAAACTTTCCTTTTATGATCAAACAAACTCGAGGGCCTTTTAGAAGGACCTTTGGCATCCATCCCACTTCAGTTGAGCTCAAGAATCAAGCTCAGAAGTCCACCCCTCCACCAGTTTCAACCCCAACAAACCCATTAAGGCAGATTGTCCTATTAGAATTACTTTTCTGCTTTATCTACTTTATGTCAGTTTTCCTGCAAGTTTGTAGCTGTTATTTTGTTTCATGTTGTAAGCCTTTGTGGCCCTAGATATCTCCTAACGTCTGAGTTGTATCCTTGTTGCCTATATAAGGCCTTTACCTAATGAAATGCAAATCAGATTTGAAGTAAAACATAAAACTGAAACCTTGTTTCTGTTGCATCTCTTGGCTGTGTGCTTGAGACAACTTCCTTTGCTTTGTGCTTGGAAGTGAGCTTGGGTCCTTAGCTGTGTGCTGGGATCAAAGTTCAACCCTCAATCATTGGCTTTGTGCTTTGATTAAGGTCCTATCCTTGTTCTTTAACAATCAATTCAAACAGAAACAGAGTACTTGCAAGTGTCTTAATCTTAGTCAAATTGTCATTGTTTAGTTGTCTTTCTGAATAGTTTCAGTGCAAATTGGTTATCAGAGCTTTGGTTTGTGAGTTCATCTACCTAACTACATTAAAAACACAAAATACAACCATGAGTGAAGAGAGAATCACAGGTCTTGAAAACACAGTTCAAGATCTTGTCAGAACTGTAATGGAGGTCTCTAGATCTGTCAATGAACTCCTTGAGGGCCAACAGAACAATGATACAAGGGGAGGCAGAGGTCGAGGAAGAGGAGCACCTTTCCCACAAGGTGGAGTAAGGAGGAGACAACCTGTAGATCAGTTTGAAATGTCAGATTCAGATGGCTCAGATCACAGTCTTCTCAGACACCAAGACAAAGATATCAAGGTAGAGATTCCTGACTTTCTAGGTAGCTTGAACCCTGATGATTTCTTAGATTGGCTAAGGTCTGTAGAAAGAGTCTTTGAGTTTAAAGGATACACTGATAGAAAGGCTTTTAAGGTTGCTATCATGAAACTAAAAGGCTATGCCTCACTGTGGTATGAAAACATGAAAACCTTGAGGGTTAGGGAAGGGAAAGAACCTGTAAAGTCATGGCTCAAACTGAAAAAGAAAATGAGAGCTAAGTTTGTCTCTAGGGACTACACTCAAGACATGTTCATTAAGCTTACTCACCTAAAGCAAGACCAAAGACCTTTAGAGTCCTACCTAAGAGACTTTGAACAACTCACTTTGCAATGTGAGGTTGTTGAGAAATCTGAACAAAAGATAGCAAGGTTCTTAGAGGGGTTGGATGAAAGGATAGCTAGTAAAGTCAGGTTACAAAACATATACTCCTTTGAGGAAGCTGTCAACTTGTCTTTAAGGGTAGAAAAATTGGGAAAAGGAAAGGCCAGTGCTTCTAAGACACCTTCCAGAACCCCCACCTTCAAACCTTTTGTAGGAGTTAAGATAGGAGAACCTGTGGTTCCTGTTAAGACCCCTTTCAACCTTGATAAAGGCAAGGCTGTTGAGGCAGGCCAAAGGAAGACTACCCCTCTCAAAAAGTGCTTTCAATGTCAAGGGTATGGACATTTTGCTAGAGAATGTCCATCTAAAAGGGCTCTGAGTACCCTAGAAGTAATCCATTGGGGAGATGATGAAGTGTTGGTCTGTGATGAAGAGATGGAAGAGCCTGAGGTAGAGGCTAGTGAGGAGTTGATAGAGCCTGATGCAGGGTTAAGTTTGGTAACATGGAGGGTAATGCATACTCAACCACAACCTTTGGAAGAGGACCAAAGACACCAGATCTTTAGGACCAGATGTACCATCAAGGGTAGAGTATGTAACCTCATTATTGATGGGGGAAGCTGCACTAATGTGGCCTCCAAAACACTGATAGACAAGCTAGCTCTACCCACCAAAGACCACCCCCTACCTTACAAACTCAGATGGCTAAACAAAGGGGCTGAGATCAAGGTGGATAAACAATGTGTTATACCTTTCTCAATTGGTAAAGGGTATGTGGATGAGAGTCTTTGTGATGTTCTACCTATGGATGCATGTCACCTTCTGCTTGGGAGACCATGGGAGTTTGATAGGGATGCCATACACCATGGGAGAGACAACACCTACACCTTCAAGTATGGGAAGAAGAAGATCACCCTAGCACCTTTACCACCTGCTTTAAAGATCAACCCAAACCCCATGAGTGAGGCTTCCAAAGAAGTCATGTTGATAAGTGAATCAGAAATAGCACAAGAGCTAAGTGAGCTACAACCTGTATACATATTGCTAGTCAAGGAGACTGGGATGAGTATCATTGATATCCCTGAAGAGGTCAAATCTATCCTAGAAAGTTATGGTGATGTCTTCCCTACTGAGCTTCCTAGTGGACTGCCACCACTTAGAGGGATAGAGCACCACATTGACCTAGTGCCTGGAGCTATCTTACCCAACAAGCCAGCCTACAGGAGTGACCCTAAGGCTACACAAGAGCTCCAACTTCAAGTAGGTGAACTACTCAACAAGGGCTATGTCAGAGAGTCCCTCAGTCCTTGTGCTGTACCAGCCTTGCTTGTGCCAAAGAAGGATGGGACTTGGCGTATGTGTATTGATAGTAGGGCCATCAACAACATTACCATCAAGTATAGGTTTCCCATACCTAGACTTAATGATATTCTGGATGAGCTAAGTGGGGCTCAAGTGTTCACTAAGATTGATCTGAGGCAGGGCTACCACCAAGTGAGGATAAGAGCAGGGGATGAATGGAAGACAGCTTTCAAGACTAAACATGGGCTCTATGAATGGTTGGTGATGCCTTTTGGGTTGTCTAATGCCCCTAGCACCTTCATGAGGTTGATGACAGAAGTCCTAAGGCCTTACTTAGGCAAGTGTGTAGTGGTTTACTTTGATGATATTCTTATTTACAGTTCAACAAAGGGAGAACATTTGCAACATCTGAAGATGTTGTTTGAGGTCCTAAGAGAAAACAAGTTGTATGGCAAGCTAGAGAAGTGCACCTTCATGCAGCCTGAGGTTTACTTCCTTGGGTTCATCATCTCTAAGAAAGGGGTAGCAGTTGATCCTGAGAAAGTGCAAGCAATCAAGGAATGGCCCATTCCCCAAACTGTTACTGATGTAAGAAGTTTCCATGGGTTGGCATCTTTCTATAGGAGGTTCATACAAGGGTTTAGTTCAATCATGGCCCCTATTACTGAGTGCATGAAGAAGGGAGAGTTCAAGTGGAATGAGAAGGCTGAAAGGTCCTTCAATCTGATCAAAGAGCTATTGTGCAAGTCTCCAATATTGGTTCTACCAGACTTTAACAAACTCTTTGAGGTAGAGTGTGATGCCAGTGGTCTTGGCATAGGAGCTGTGCTTACTCAAGAAAAGAAACCTGTGGCCTACTTTAGTGAGAAGCTAAATGGGGCCAAGCTTAACTATTCCACATATGACAAGGAATTCTATGCCATTGTGAGGGCATTGAATCATTGGGGACACTACTTGAAGCCTAAGCCTTTTGTGCTTCATTCTGATCATGAGGCTCTCAAATACATCAATGGACAACACAAACTCAACCCCAGGCATGCCAAATGGGTAGAGTTCTTGCAATCCTTCTCATTCTCCAGCAAGTATATAGAGGGTAAGAACAATGTTGTAGCTGATGCATTGTCTAGAAGGTCTGTAATGTTGACCTTCATGGAGCAAAGGGTGTTGGGGTTTGAATTTATGAAAGAGCTCTATCAAGAAGACCCAGACTTCAAGCATGAATGGGAGGTACATCAAGAAGGGCAAGTCAAGAAAGGGAGCAAATACACAGCTCAAGAAGGATACTTATTCTATGGGAACAAACTATGTGTGCCTAAGGGACCTTATAGGGGACTACTGGTCAAAGAGGTTCACTCCAATGGCCTTGCTGGTCACTTTGGGGTACAGAAGACCTATGACATCTTACAAGATCAGTTCTATTGGCCTAAGATGCTCAGTGATGTGCAAGATGCCCTCAAGAGATGCAGATCTTGTCAACTAGCCAAGGCACACTTTCAAGCAGGCCCTTACACACCACTTCCAGTACCCAACAAGCCATGGGAAGACCTCAGTATGGACTTCATTGTAGCCTTACCTAGAACTCAAAGGGGAAAGGATTCAATCATGGTGGTTGTAGATAGGTTCAGCAAGATGGCACATTTCATTGCTTGTAAGAAGACTGAGGATGCATTGGGGGTAGCTGAACTATACTTTAGGGAGGTTGTCAAGTTACATGGGGTCCCTAGAAGCATTGTCTCAGATAGAGACACAAAGTTCATGAGCCACTTCTGGAGAACCTTGTGGAGGCTATTGAAGACCAGGTTAATGTTTAGTACTTCTCACCATCCCCAAACTGATGGGCAGACAGAAGTCACTAACAGGACACTAGGAAAGATCTTAAGGAGTATTGTTTCTAAGTCATTGAAAGATTGGGATCTCAGGCTAGCACAAGCTGAGTTTGCCTTCAACAGAGCTCCCTCCAGCAGCACAGGTAAAAGTCCTTTTGAAACAGTTTATGGTACTAATCCTCTCATGCCTACAGACCTAGCACCAGTCAAAGGAAACAAGACAAGCTATGATGCAAAGAAAAGAGTTGAGCAAATGATACAGATTCATGAGCAAGTCAAGAAGCAGATTGAAAGGTCCAATGAGTTGTACAAGGCTAGGTCCAAGGGACCTAAGAAAGCAAGGGAATTCAAGGCAGGGGATCTTGTATGGTTGTATTTAAGAAAAGAGAGATTTCCAGACAAGAGGAGAAACAAGCTCATGCCAAGAGCTGATGGACCATTTGAGATATTGGAGAAGATAGGCACAAATGCTTACAAGGTGGATCTACCAGGAAGCTATGGTGTACATGGTACTTTCAATGTTGGAGACCTGAGTCCCTACCATGGTGAATCAGATGATGAAGGTGAGGAAGATTTGAGGGCAAATCCTTTTCAAGAAAGGGAGGTTGCAACAGGAGTATGTGACCAAGCCAAGACACGAGCCATGACACGAGCTCAAGACAAGACTCAACATCAAAACAACAACATCCATTCAGACAACACCATGACCAGCTATGACAATGTTCTATTCAGTCCAAGCCACAACCACTTCAAGCCTGCTAAGACAACACCACCACAACCAGAACAAAGCCTAGCCATCCACTTCCCAAGACTAGGCCACAACAAAGCTCAGCCAACAGCCCAACAAACCCAACACAACAAAAACAGCCCCCAGCCAAAAACAGCCTATCACAGCCTTTCTAAACAAGGTCCATGGGGCCCCACACAATCAAACAAGCCTAACCAACCCTCAAACCTATGTCTTGGGAAGGTCCTCTACAACTTTCCCCAGGACTTCCCTCCCAAGAAACAAACACACAAAGAGTTAGCTTAGGGACAACTTCAGACTGTCCAGATTTCAGCCTTTTTGCAGTAGTTAACATGTCACTATCAAACTTTCCTTTTATGATCAAACAAACTCGAGGGCCTTTTAGAAGGACCTTTGGCATCCATCCCACTTCAGTTGAGCTCAAGAATCAAGCTCAGAAGTCCACCCCTCCACCAGTTTCAACCCCAACAAACCCATTAAGGCAGATTGTCCTATTAGAATTACTTTTCTGCTTTATCTACTTTATGTCAGTTTTCCTGCAAGTTTGTAGCTGTTATTTTGTTTCATGTTGTAAGCCTTTGTGGCCCTAGATATCTCCTAACGTCTGAGTTGTATCCTTGTTGCCTATATAAGGCCTTTACCTAATGAAATGCAAATCAGATTTGAAGTAAAACATAAAACTGAAACCTTGTTTCTGTTGCATCTCTTGGCTGTGTGCTTGAGACAACTTCCTTTGCTTTGTGCTTGGAAGTGAACTTGGGTCCTTAGCTGTGTGCTGGGATCAAAGTTCAACCCTCAATCATTGGCTTTGTGATTTGATTAAGGTCCTATCCTTGTTCTTTAACAATCAATTCAAACAGAAACAGAGTACTTGCAAGTGTCTTAATCTTAGTTCAATTTGTCATTGTTTAGTTGTCTTTCTGAATAGTTTCAGTTCAAAAAGCATTCTTGCAAAGCGCATTGGCAATTTTTGTGACAATTCCCCCAATGTGAAACTCGGTTGGGCTAAAAGGATCGTTTGACAATTTTTGGAAATGAAGAGCAACGTGGTGACCAATGTTTACCCCAAACTTATTCGGCTTTTGAAACAAGTAAGCCGCTAAAATTGAAAGCTCATCGGACCGAAAGTTATGGCATTCTTTCCGCCCAAACAAGGTCCAAACCATGAATCTATGCCAAATTCGATTTGGAGCGTTGTGGCAAGCATTTGCAGGTTTCTTAGCCCCTTTCTCCAATCCCATCCTCGAAATCGCGGTCAATACATCATTCAAGTTAAAATCATCCGGGACCTTGTAAGTCTTGTGAAACTTGACACCCAAAATCTTACAAAACTTCTCCAAAGGAATGGTAAAAGCAACATTAAGGAGGCGGAAACTAACTAACTTGATCGTGCTCGTATTACGGTCCTTTTCATGACTAAATGAACTCCAAAATTCCCATGTAAGACGGGGATAAGTGCGAAAGTGCTGCCCGTAAAGTTCTCCCATCCCTAAACCTTTAAAGAGTTCTAAGGTCACGGTATCAAGGCCAAAATTTCTCATATAATTTCAACAAATAAATCGGGAATGGGGGAGGTGTCGGCGTTTAAAACATTGGAACTTACCTCTAGCCACCTCACTATTGAAGACAACATCCGGAAAATCTTCATTCGGACCCATTCCTTCAATCACTTGTTGAAGACTTGCTTCTAATTACGCCTCAAGTTGAGCCCTAGTCCTCTTTTTGGGGTGTTGTTGAGACATGGTGAATTTGAGCAAAAATCAATTCAAATTGGGAAACAAATTGGGGAAAAAATTGAGGGTTTTGATTTGGGGGAAGATTTTGTGGAGTTAGGGATGTCAATGGGGCGGGGTGGGTGCGGAGGATGGGTAACCCGCACCCGCACCCGCACCCGCATCCGCGAACTATAAAGCGTACCCACACCCGCCCCACGACCCGTGCGGATTGAACTTTTCAAACCCGCACCCGCCCCGCGGGGATCTGCTAACCCGCCAAATTACCTTTCTCCTCATAATTTTTTTTTTAAAAAAACAAATCATGAATCTAAGCATATTAAGTTTCGTACGACTTATACAAATAGTATTCGGAAAGTGTTATGAAATAATTTCACATTTAATTAACTAGTATATAAGCTACCAAGTAAGTCTATTTTATTAGTTTAGCCTTCATCTTTTTAAAATAATCATTTTTTTGTAAAATTTTACTTAGGTAGATGTATACTATAGGTGAGTCGGAGATCATTAAGGCGGGTATAAGCGGGGTAGGGACATGCGAGGCGGGTGGTGTGGGGTGGAGTGGGGCGGGGTGGGTACGGGGGGGGTCTCATGTAATACCCGCACCCGCCCCACGATCCGCGACGAATGTCACTTTTGATACCCGCCCCCGCCCCACCACCCGTCAAATCATTACCCACACCCGCCCCAAGTGGGGCGGGTGTGGGGCGAGACCCGCCTAAACCCGCCCCATTGACATTCCTATGTGGAGTGATAAGGGTTTATAGTGAGGTTTAATGGAGATTTAGTGGATTTTGTGGTGATTTTGGGGAAGGTTTTGTGGAGTTTATTGAGGGAAGAAGGAGAAAGAAAGAAAAAATCAAAGAAGAAGAAGAGTGAAAATGAAAGCCGTGTTGCGTGTTTTAGCCGTCTGATGTGTTCTGGGCCGGGCTAGGCACCGCCCGCCGGGTGGCCGGCCTGGAACACGAGACAAAAAAATTTTTGGTTTTGAAAATCCAATTTTGATGCGCTCTGAGCCGGTCTGAGCACCGGCCGCCGGGTGCCCGGCCCGGAGCACAAGTCAAAATTTTGCCTTCGAACATTTTCAATAATCATGTGCTCCGGGCCGGCCAAGGCACCGGGCGCCGGTTGCCCGGCCTAGAGCACAGCTCAAATTTTTTTGGCTTTTGAACATTTCGTCTCTGTTTTGCTCTGGGCCGGTCGGCACACCGGCCGCCGGCTGCTCGGCCTAGAGCACCTGCTCTTCAATTTCTTCCCTTCGCAAATTTTTCTTCTGGAGTGCTCTGGGCCGGTTGGGGCACCGGCTGCCGGGTGCCCGGCCTGGAGCACTCTTCCCTTCTTCTCCTCCCATACTTGTTCACTAGAAAATTTTCCAAAGTCACTAACAATCTCGACTGAATCAACATTTCCTAACGACACGGTTTCAAACTAAACCCGACGACAACTGTTTCAATCCCACCAAAGACTTCTTCCAAAGACCATGATACCCGAGTATGCAATCCTAAATTCATACAACTACTCCTAAAATGCATGCTATATACAGAAATTGGTGGTTATTGAGGAACTCCACCAAACCTATCAAAGTATAAGAGTTTACAAACAAGAATCTTCCTCGGGAAGAGGATCCCCAAGAAAGAGTATTTCAACTGTGCCTTTCACATCTCCATCATAGTATCGCTTCACTCTATGGCCATTCACCTTGAAGTTTCCACCCTCTTCACTCCAAAGCTCGAATGCGCCATTAGGCGATATATCAACAACCTTAAAAGGGCCCGACCATCTTGACCTTAGCTTGCCCGGAAACAATTTGACATTAGAATTGTAGAGTAGGACTTGATCGCCAACGCTTATATCTTTATTCACCAACTTGGCGTCGTGCTATTTCTTCGTTTGATCTTTATAAATCTTCGAACTTTCGTAGGCATCAAGTCTTAACTCCTCGAGCTCACTCATTTGGAGGAAACGCCTCTCTCCGGCCATGTCGATGTCAAAGTTTATCTCTTTTAAAGCCCACCACGCCTTATGCTCCAACTCAATCGGCAAATGACAAGCCTTGCCATAGACAAGCTTGTAAGGAGTTGTGCCAAGAGGAGTTTTGAAGGCGGTTCTCAGAGCCCATAACACATCGGGGAGCTTTTGGGACCAATCCTTACGATTTTTGCTAGTAACCTTCTCCAAGACGGCTTTGATTTGACGGTTCTAAACCTCCACTTGCCCACTTGTTTGAGGGTGGTAGGGAAGGGCGGTCTTGTGAGTGACACCATGAGAAGAGAGCAAAATCTTGAAGTTGCTCTTCCTAAAGTGTGAACCCCCATCACTAATAACCACTCTTGGGGTCCCAAATCTTGGAAAAATAGTATTCTTGAAAAGCTTGATTACCACTTTGGCATCATTTGTTGGGGTAGCCACGACCTCAATCCACTTGGACACATAGTCCATCGCAACTAGAATGTACTCATTCTCACAAGATTTTGGGAATGGTCCCATGAAGTCAACTCCCCAACAGTCGAAAAGCTCAATTTCAAGAATATTGTTAAGGGGCATCCCGTTTCTTTGGCCTATGATCCCCGTTCTTTGACATCTATCGCAAGATTTGACAAAATAATGGATATCTTTAAACATCGATGGCCAAAAGAAACCACCTTGTAACACCTTTGCAATAATGCGTGACGTACCAAGGTGGCCACCATAGGCCGAATTGTGAATCCTATCAACTATCTCCAATCCTTCTTACCTCGAAACACATCTTCTAAACATGCCATCACCACACTTACGGAAAAGATGCGGGTCATTCCAAAAGTATCGTTTTGAATCATGCTTCAATTTCCTCCTAGCTCTAGCATCTAGCTCCTCCGGAATGAACCCACTCACAATAAAATTCGCCAAGTCCGCAAACCATGGTTATTTTCCACTAATCATCATCAACCTATCTTATCTTAGCCACTCATTAATTGGGCCACTCTAATCTTTCAACCCATGATCTTCGATAGTCAACCTAGATAAGTGGTCGGGAACAACATTTTCCGCACCCGCCTTGTCTTTAATCTCCAAGTCGAACTCTTGAAGTAATAGGACCCACCTCAAGAGTCTTGGTTTTGCATCTTTCTTCACCAACAATTGCCTCAAGGCGGTGTGATCCGAGTACACCACTACCTTAGAACCAACAAAATATTGCCAAACTTTTCCACGGCATGCACAATGGCCAACATTTATTTCTTCGTTGTAGAGTAATTGACTTGAGTTTGATCTAGAGTCTTGCTAGTGTAGTACATGACATGGTGCCTCTTGTCCACCACTTGCCCAAGTACCGCCCCGACCGCATAATCGGAGGCATCACACATTACTTCAAAGGGAAGGCTCCAATCCGGTGAGTGGATTATGGGAGCCGTCACAAGGGCCTCTTTCAACCTACAAAAAGCACTCAAGCAAGAATCATCAAATACAAACGGGGTGTCCTTGAGAAGAAGAGAAGTCAAAGGCTTGGCAATTTTGGAGAAGTCTTTGATGAAACATCGGTAGAAGCCCGCATGGCCTATAAAGCTCCTCACTCCCTTCACATTTGTAGGGGGTGACAAGTTTTCTATCACCGAAACCTTAGTCTTATCTACTTCTATTCCTCTCTTAAACACGATGTGACCAAGCACAACCCCTTCCTCCACCATGAAGTGGCATTTTTCCCAATTTAGGACGAGGTTGTGCTCCTTACATCTTTTCAAGACATTTGACAAGTTAAATAACCCAAGATCAAACGAGTCTCCTTGGACACTAAAATCGTCCATGAAGACCTCCATACGTTTCTCAAGAAAATCGGCACAAATTGCCGTCATGCATCTTTGAAATGTCCCCGGAGCATTACAAAGCCCAAAGGGCATCCTCTTATAAGCATACACTCCAATGGGGAAAGTGAAGGTGGTCTTTTCTTAGTCTTCCGGGTGTATGGGTATTTGGAAAAACCCGGAATAACCATCAAGAAACGAGTAGTAGGAATGGCCGACTAGTCTTTCGAGCATTTGGTCTATAAAGGGGATGAGGTAGTGGTCTTTGAGGGTGGCGGCATTTAATTTGCGATAATCAATGCACATCCGCCACCCGGTCACGGGCCTAGAAGCGAGGAGAGCCCCATCCTCTTGTTCCACCATAGTCACCCCTCCTTTCTTGGGTACTACATGCACGGGACTCACCCACGAACTATCGGTGATTTGGTAAATAATGCCGGCCTCAAGCAATTTCATGACCTCGGTTTTCACTACCTCCGCCATCTTAGGGTTCAACCTACGAAGCCTATCCACTTTTGTCTTACTACCCTCCTCCAAGACTATTCGATACATGCAAAGATTAGGACTTAAGCCTTTGATATCGTCTTAAATGCTATATCCAAGTGAGCCCCTATGAGTTTTCAAGACTTTCAATAGTTCAAATTCTTGGTGCTCACTCAAATTAGCATTGATAATAATGGGATAAGTCTCTCCCTCACCTAAAAAGGAGTACTTAAGTGAGGGAGGTAAGGGCTTGAGTTGTACCTTTGGAGGGAGAAGGCCCTCCACCTTCTTCAAGATCTCATCATCTATCTCATGGTCCTCTCCCATTTCCTCATCATGGAGTGCCACTTGTAGAGTCTCTTCTTCATGTACTTTTGCAACCACTTCTTCTATGACTCCTATGGAGCAAACTTTATGAAACATCGGTCCCTTCACTAAATGAGGAAGATTAAATTCAAGGGTTTTGTTCCCCACCCTAAAGGTTAGCCTCCCTTCCCTCACATCAATGAGGACTCCTCCGGTGGCCAAAAAGGGCCTACCGAGGATGACGGGAGTGTGGCTATCCTCCGGGATATCTAGAACAACGAAATCCGTGGGGATAAAAAACTTACCAACCTTAACGGGTACGTCCTCAAGCACACCCAAAGGTTGCTTAACGGACCTATCCGCTAGTTGGAGAGTCATAGAAGTGTGGGTCAAGCTATCAAGCCCAATTCGTTTTGCAATTGTCAAAGGAATGACACTCACACTTGCACCGTTGTCACACAATGCCCTTGAAATTAGGACACCCCCTACTACACAAGGGATTGAGAAACTTCTGGGGTCCCCGAGCTTTTTAGGCATTTTGAAAGAGTTATGATTTATGAGGAGAGCACTACACTCCGCCTCCATAACTATAACATATTGGGTACCCAAAGTCCTCTTGTGAGTCAAGATGTCCTTAAGAAATTTTGTGTAAGTAGGCATGTTTAATATGACCTCGGTGAAAGGCAAGTTTACTTCAATTACCTCAAGCATTTTTCGGAATTGGGTGAACTTGAAGTTTTCCTTTGTCTTTAATGCTCTGGAAGGGTAAGGAATATCGGAAACAACAAGTGGAGAATCGGGAGATACCTTTGGAATGGGAGTTTTCTTAGTTAGCTTAGCCTTTGCTATTGGTTGCACCTCTACTCCTTCATCATCGGCCTCCTTGATCATCTCCTCCTCATAAGGCACACTTTCAACATACCCATCTTCCCCCTCCTTGGGTTGATTGTCAAGGCTTGAGCTTCCATCAACTTTACCCTTTCCCTTGTGATCATCTTTCAACTCTAAGGTGGGAGTCAAACGGGCTTTTCAATTTCTTCACCCTCCTCAACATGCTCTTCATATGGAGTTTCATCATTTATCATGTCCATGTAAGGGTTCTCGGGTACTAGCCCACTCCTTAAAGTCACCGCACATGCTTGGTGACTTGAGGAAGCATCCTTGGAGCTTTTCCCTTGAGCAAGAAGATTTCCCGGAGGCCTTTGAGGATTGTTCAATGCTTGAGAAGCCAACCATGACTCCAATTCCCTCACTTCTTTCTTGTGAGCATTAGTGACATTTTGCAAGGCTAAGTTATTTTGGATCTCCATGTTCTTGACAAGTTGCAAAACATCACTCATGGAAGGCTCATTCTCTTGATGAGGTTGGTTGGTCAAAGGGAGTGCAAATCCATAGTCATTCCGACTACTTGAACCTTGATTGTTGTTCCTTTGATTGTTGAAATTTCCTTGTTGGTTGTTGTTATAATTTCCTTGTTATCCTCTTGAACCTTGACCATTGAAATTCGGTCCTTGATTGTTGTGGTTGAAATTTGACCTTTGGCCTTGGAAAGATTGTTCAGGGAACCCTTGACTTGCTTGGTTGTTTTGGTTGCCTTGGTAAAAATTACCTTGGCCTTGGTTGTTGAAATTTGAGTTCCATTGGTTTTGGTTCCAATTACCTTGACCTTGATTCCAATTACCTTGGTTTTGAAAGTTACCATGAGTGTTGTAACCTTGATCATTGAAATTTTGGTTTTGGAATTGGTTGTGACCTTGGCCTTGTTGTGAGTTGTTGAATTGGTTGTTGTTGTTTCCTCTTGGAAATTGACCTCCGCCTTTAGGTTGGGAAAAACCCGGAGGGTTGGAAGTTGGAGCTTGTGAGTGTTGAGGGTTCAACACATTTTGGCTTTTATAGCTCATATTTGGGTGACTTCTCGAACCCGGATGATAGAAGTTTGAGTTAGGATTGTAAGCACCTTGGTTTTGGAAGGGAGGCCTTGAGGGCCGTGGGTTGTTGTTGACCCCTTGAAAGGCATTCACATGTTGAAAGTCACTCCCTCCTTCATTGTCATATGACACATTATTCCCACAAACTTCAAAAGTGTGTCCATACCCATTACAAATTTCACAAGTAGGGGTTTGATAAGCTTCCACCATGGGAGGTGCATAAGACCCACTAGCTTCATTCACATGATGGCCTTGACTTTGATTGTGAGCCTTTTGAAGCTCGGCTAAATCCTTGGTAAAAGTTTGTGTGAGCAAGTCAATCTTGGCATTAGTGTCCGCATTTGAAAAGTTCTCACTTGGGTATTTCGAACTCCTCCTCAAGCTATTTCCTCTAGTTCCATAGCTAGCCTCCGACTCAACCATTTTTTTTAATCAATGCCGACCTTTGTTGGTCATTCAAATGATCGAAACTTCGACCCGCGGATGCATTCACCATAGCCTTGGTTTGAGGGAAAAGAGTTTGAAAAAATGTTTGAGGGACATACAAATCCGCTATGCCATGATGAGGGCAACGGGAAAGTAGATCAATGAATCGATCCCATGCCTCTCCCAAGGATTCTCCATCCTCTTGTTGGAAGGTTGTTATCTCATTCCTTAGCATTGCCGTTTTTGAGGCGGGGTAATACTTGCTTAGAAACTCCTTAGCTAAGGCATCCCAAGTAGTAAAAGTGTTTGGAGGATGGTTATTCAACCACCTCTCCGCCCGGTCTTCAAGAGAAAATGGGAACAACATTAGGCAAAGGGTCTCCTCGGGCACACCATTTCTCTTCATGATTGCTACCCTACTCTTAAATTTCATCAAGTGAGCGTGAGCATCCTCATCGGGAAGGCCTGCAAAGCTATCCCGCTCAATCGAACTCATTTGAGCCGGGTATATCTCGAAGTTATTTGGGGCCAAAACGCCGAAATTGATTGGAGATTGGGTATCATCATGATTGGGTCGGTTACAGTCACGTAGAGTAGTCATTTGTGGTTAATTTTGTTGTCGAGGTGTTGTAGGTGGAGAATTTGGTGGTGTGTTTTGTAGAGTATTGTAGAAGGGGTTTTTGAATGTGGGTTCAATGGTGTCGTTTTATGGGTGATCGGTTGTTGGAGTGGATGTAGAAGCCGTAGAAGGATTGGCTTGTTGACGTCTAACCGTGGTTGAATTCCTTACTCGAGCAAGTGTATTAGCTCTTAGAGTCCTAAACAACCTTTCGGGCTCCGGATGACTCAAGAACGACCCTTCACCCTTAGGCATGCACTCAAAAGCAACTTAAAAACAAGTTAGACTCCTTGTGTGTTTTGGACACACTAGGGAAAGACAATAATTCAAGGCACTCTACAAATAGTCAAACAACTAAACACCAACAAAATCAACAATCAGTAACTATGACTAAATCAAAGACACAAAACAAACTATGAGTTTCCTAACGCCATCCCCGGCAACGACGCCATTTGATGGAGAGTGATTTTTTTGTCGATTCACACATCAAAAATAAACCCAATATAAGTAGTATATAAGGGTAAAATCCACGAGGATGGAGGGGTCAACTACAAGTTTGATCACGTCCTATTTTAACCTAACAAGAGATGAATTAGATGATTAACTACGAACTACTAAATGCAAAAAATTGCTAAAATGATATGGCTAAAAGCAATTTATGAAAAACTAAGGTAAAGAGTTCACCTCAGGGGGATCAATGGGTTTAGTCAATTAATTCGCAAGTGGGTAATAAGTTTGAGTAGGATTAATTGCTAATGTCTTAACAATTAATAATCTTCAACAAAGCTATCGCACTTGTCTCAAATTACTCATATAAACACTAGTCTCATCATATCTACCACCGTCGCTTAAGAGATAATCAAACAATACTCGATAAAGTGTGTAACTTTCGTTCACACAATTCATCGAACACCTAGTGTGCATATGAGTAATACTCTAATTATCACCACGAGTATACTAATTACTCAACCAATTCTCCCACATAATCCTCCCTTAGGCTCCCCCTAAACCCTAGAGGGAGACTACTCACTCATGTTGAGGGAAAACAAACAACTAAACAATAAGAATAAGGAGATGAACATCATACTTTGGAAATGAATAATTCTAACAAATAATTAACTTGAAATGAAATAAATTGCATAAACAATTAAAAGATGAAGAATTTCTACCAACAATACTTGTATTAATGAAATAGGAGGGATGTCTTCACCCAAAATCTTCAATAAAAACCCAAAACTATGATAGTTTTACTATGAGAAACTAGATCTAGTGACTTGAATTGAGAAACTAAGCTTAATTATGGAATGATTAAGAGAGTAATTAGTGAGAATTAAAGATAACAAATATTCTAGGGTTTTGTGCTAAGAGTTGATAAAAGCTGCCTACAAAAATTAGGGAGAGGGTATATATAGTTATCTCAAAATTAAGAAAGAAAATAGAAGAGCAAAGTGGAAATGCGGTCTTGTGTTCCAGACCGGGTCCCCTGCCGCCGGCCTTCTGACCGGGCTGGAGCACATCAGACTCTTCCTTCTCTTCTTCTGCAAAAATCATCTAAGTATAGGAAAATGGAGTCCTAACCGGGCGTCCGGCCGCCGGCCCTCTGACCGGCCTGGAGCAGGCCAAGATTTTTGAACTTTTCTAATTTTAGTCTGATGCTGCGCAGGCCGGGTAGAAGGCCGGCCGCCGGGTGCCCGGCCGGCGCTACCTGGCCTCTTCTTTCTTCCCCTCTTCTTCTTTCTTTGTGGGAGATGTTGTCCGAGCCGGGTGGCCGGCCGCCGGTCGGTGAACCGGCCTGCGCCACCTGAGAGCTCTCTTTTCATTTATTCCTCTCATTTCCAAATCCCGACTCATGTAAGGCCTTTATGCTCCGATTTCTTCATTTCCGCCTTAATTCCTTCAAAAATGAGATCGACATTCATAGCACGGAAAATCGGGAAGCAAAATGCAATTAAAGGCACACAAATCCGTGTAAACGGACCAAAATGGGGACGAAAACGAGAGGAAAAATGTAACTAATTAAACGCTTATCAGTGGTAGTGATGATGATGAACTAGAAACCTCCTCTTTTTCAAGATTTTTCAGATCGTCTAAGTAAGACTTTCTGGCACTTTCAACTTGCACGGGAGAAGAGGCGTCTTTTACTTCTTTCCAAAAGCGTCGTGTTTTACGAAAAGTTTTCTCGGGCTCGAAATCCGGTGAAAGTAATTCTTCCTCACAAGAAGACCTGGGCATAAGGCAACAATCTTTAAGGAAATTGTAAGTACGGTCTCAAGGAATAAGTTTTCCTAAAGACAAGAGAGAAAAAAATGATAGAAGTCTACAAATCAGAAACGAAATAAAACCGTTTCCCCGGCAACGGCGCCAAAATTTGATAGGCTTATGTCGCACACCTATGCAAAGATAAATTTCCCTAGACACAAATAAATGTAGTACGAGGGGTCGAACACAAGGAGACGGGAATTTCGTTATGAAATGCTATGAAAAGACTACTATCAAAGTCGGTTTAATGGTTGGTTTAGTTTTGATGTTTTGCTAAAGGTGATGTAAATCAAAAAATATTAAAAGAGTCTAGGGGAGTCGGGTCACTCATGCAAATACATAAATGCTCATGTTAAACATAGGAATTCTTAATGTTGTTAATTGTTTAGGCTAAAGACACCCATCTCTCGATATTAGTGTCAACCTTAGGTCGAATCCTAGAGAACATTTGTTATAACTAGAGTCGTCCTACTACACACGCTTAGTCTAATCCGATTCCGTGCCTCTCGACTTATAGAATGAATTAACAAATTTAATCAATGTGATTGGCCAAATAACAAATATTAACAAAACAATACAAGCATGTGACAGAAACAATTTATCAATATTAATTCATCCTTATTTTAACAATTACAACTAACTAATTATGCATGGCTTCCTTAATCTCTAGACAAATGAAACTACTCACTCATGTTGATGTTTAAACTAATAGTATTTGATATAATAAGCATGGTGAATATAAAATTACAAAAGAAAACAACTTGTTAATATAATGTGCTACACTAAGTGAATGAAAACTAATAATTCTAATGTAGATAACAATGAAACTATGATTAACTAGTGTTACGATTAACTAAATGATTTGTAAGGTAAATGACGAAAGTGAATACTAACATAAAACTAGAATTAGAATTACCACAATAGAGAAGTATAACTCGGAAATGAAGAACAAATAACCCAAATAGCTTGAATGGAAAGATTGAATTACAACTTTGAAATGTAACCAAATGTTTGAAAAAAGTAGTAACCAAATGTTTAACTAAATATGAAACTAAGAGAAACATGTGTGCTTAAACTAAGGATAATTTAAGGGAGAAATGTGTGTAAATATAATGTAAAATATGATGAAGAGATATGTGAAAAGATGCCTCTAAGTGTCGAAGTCCCTCTCCTTTATATAGGGAGAGGAACTTGAAACGTATGCACTCACAGAAGCCAAACCCCGATCGGGGAATGGGAACCCCGATCGGGGTTTCATTAACCCGGCTATTATTTCTTAATTGCTCAATTTAATGCTTAAGGAATCCTAAGCTATGCCTTTAAGCTCCTTAATTCTCCGGTTAATTGCATAGTTTTGGGATTCCTTGAGCATCCAAAGAAGCATCCTATGTTGAGTTGTGGACTCCTTGCATTAGGCTTCATTTTTGGTTTCTCATTTGCATATCAATCCATTTCACAAATCTTCATGCTTGGCTTGTCATTCTCCATTTTATCCTTCCATGGTCCATCTTGCTTCCATTAGCTTGTTGGACTTTGGTGCTTACTAATGTGCTAGGAAAAAGCCTCTAAATGCTTAGATTCCTACAAAACATAGCAAAAATGAGCAATGCACCTCGAACACGTAATTAGCTCACAAATATACTAAACAAAGTATAACAATCATGTAAAATCGAGCTAAATTAGGGAGTAAAATCATATAAAAACTAGACATATCATTCCTCCACTCAGACTTTCCCCACGCATGTTCTTTGCTCTCAACAACACGGTTTAAGTGCCAACGACACAACAAGTGAGGTATAAGAAGATATACGGACCGTAGAGCGACGATCAAATCCAACTCTCGATCAGTGACAAAGGCCGATATAGATGCATCAGTGAACTCGAGAAGCTAACGCAACCTCTTCAATAACCACTTGTACCCATCTTCCGACTCAGAAGGAATCAACACGCAAGCAATTAAGAACGAAGATCCACATGGTGTGACACCAACAAGCTCAACGAGTGTAATCTTGTATACATTCGTCTTGGGTCGAATCGATAAGTACAACATATGGAAAGGTACGGAACAACTTTACGGCTTTAGGATGACATGAAAACATGAGTGAGCTCACATGTCTCGGGACTTTTCTCATGCCATTGCACATACTTTGCTTCTACAGCTAGAGACAACATTAGTTGAGGTGGATTCCGATCCCCTCTCATTTCTCGCCTAAGCTTGGTTATCTCGCTATAAATTTGGGTGCTTGAAGGTTGAGGTTTTCCGTAATTCTTTGATGAAGACCGTTTTTATATCTCTCGGGGAATCGAGGCCCAGACTTGTTACTTCACATACTGTTTCTCATCTTCATCTAAACCCGCAAAATGCCTATGTCCATCTTTGTACTTTGCTAATTGCTGGTTGTGTTTCCTTTAACCATCCGCGGTCAAAATGTTCCTAAGTATCAAATCTTTACCATCAAAACCCTTATACTTGTTTTGCACGACTCGAACACGAAATTTAAATTCACATTTAGTTGAACCAGATTTCTTCGTAGGCTAGTCGGGATCATACTCTCGGGGTCTCCCGTACCTTGAACAACGCAAGTATGAAGACAACAAATCAGATTGGCTACGGTTTTTTGCTCCAATATTTGCTTTCACCGAAGCAAACCCTTTCTCAAATGCTATCTTTTGAGCCCAATCGAACGCTTTGTCACGAGTTTCGAAGCGTAGATTCGTCATGAATAAAGGATTCAAATCAACCCCATCATCAACAAATTCCTCAAATGAATCATGTTTATATGAATTTTTAATTAATATTACGTGCAAAACACACGAAAATACATTTAAAATGAGTTAAAACGTCCAAAAAGAAGAAAATATACCCGCAAACACGAAAATAGGTTTAAACAATTCAAACTTAACGTTGGCATAGGGCGTCAACATTAAGTTTAGAAGTTGACTGCTATACACAACATCCAAACTGAACGTTGATACCCTATGTCAACGTTCAGTTTGGACGTTATCTATAGTAGTCAACGTCCAAAGTTTACGTTGACTGCTATAGACAACGTCTAAACTGAACGTTGATACAGACGTTGTATATAGCAGTCAACGTCCAAACTTAACGTTGAGGCCCTATGTCAACGTTATATTTGGACCTTCCTTAACCCAATTCGTCATAAAAATCGACATTCATCATATAAATCGTCTGGAATACAATGTTCAATTATCATAAAAATATACTATGCCATAAGATCGTAACAGAAATATACTAACGTAAAAAATCGTAAAAATTGTAAGGAAGAAAAAAAAAAGATAAAAACGTTAAAGAGATTGTATCACGTACCGATGAAACCTCGCTCGTCATTGATTATCGTTGAAGTTTTACCGTTTTATTTTTACTTGAAACCGTCTTTCTAATTTTTTTGGTTATGAGATTGTGTAAAAGATGAGAGATAGAGTAGAGGAAAAGATAGACGGAGAAAGTAGAGGAATTGGTAGTGTGTGTCTTTTTTTTAAAAAAACGTCGACGATGTTTCGCATTCCTCAACAAAAATAAACAATTTCTCTCGAAATAAAATAACGAGTAAATTATCAATTACTCCATTTTAAAATACACTTTTTCAAACTTACTCCCTTTAAAAAAAAATTGAAAATAACACCCAAAAAATTGACAAAATATAAAAATTGCTAACAAACCTCTATTTTTGTGTTTTTATGACGAAAATGCCCTCATTGTTTCTAATTTACATGTTCTTCTCATCTCATCTCAACTACCACCATCACCACCACCACCACTGACCTCCAGCGCCAACCACCAAATTAAAATCACCCACCCTCACCTCCACCACCAAACTCGCTGAAGTCCACCGCCCTACCCCTTAAAAGTTTATACAATATAAATTTTGAATGTTATACGCAACATTTATTATCAAAACCAATCATGAAAACTTAGATTTAAAGCCAACTTAGCAACAAAATAGATATATAAACTGAACATTGTAGAAATCCAAGTAAAGGGAAATCAAAATCCGCCATTTTCAATTATCATCTGACATTACTGAATAAGTACTTGCAGTAGAAGGAAAAGACTCATTTTGCACCATTGGAGAACGAGTGATTTTAATGGGTTTAGTACATTAGTATATTATTAGTATTTTTTGAGTAAATATTATAATTAATAGTAAAAGTACTTTGAAGAAATAAGTTTGATGGAGATTTGAGATTGAAAAAAAATGGTTGATCCATATAAATTGGGTGTTGAAATATTTAGGGCAATGCAAAATTTGTTTGATCGGTTGTGTTGGGGTGGGGCGCGATACTCCAGTGAGTTCGGGTTGGGGATTGTGGTGGTTGGCAGTGAAGTTCGGTTGTTGTCGGTGGTTAAAGAGTGGTAGTTGTGATGGAGTTGAGGAGTGGTAATATAAGATGTAACACCCGCAAATGTACCCTATTTTATTTTGAAAAATATTATACGGATACTAGTTAGCGTAATTTTAGATTTAGTGTAGAACTTAGTTTCTTGTGTCTAGTTCAGCAAATCCGAGTTCGTATTCGGACTCTACTCGGAATTCCGTGTGGGTTACGCCTTAAGCCGCTTTTGGGCTTTTTTCCCTATATTTCTCCACTCACCTTATAACCCTAACTCCCTCACTTTTTCCACTCACCTTCTTCCTCACCAAGTAACCAAAACCCTAAACCCCATTTTTGGATCAACTCAAGTTCATCACTACTCATTCATTACTCACTCAAATCCTATAATTGTCATCATAATCTTCCCCTCTTATCGTCCTCTACCTTTTGTGGTAATAAAATTACCGTCTTTCTCATTTTCAATTTTTCCGTCTTTCTCAAAGGTGAATTATATTCATCTTTTGTTGTCTTTATATAGGTAGAGACCTTCAAGACCCCGACAAGGATTAATACCTCGTGGAGGAGAACCTAGAAGACGATTGAAGACGCACAAAGGTAACGGTGAAGGGTTACTCGATATCAATACGAGTTTTAATGCTTTACTTGATGTTTACCAAATGTCTAGTGACAATTATTAGGTATCTAATGTGTTTTGATGTTAGTAAATATGGTTGGAATTTGATGAGTGTTGTTAGAATTTGTGTTGGTTAATGATTCTTGATAGTTATTGATAGTTGTTGATGATTATTGATGATTGTTGGTGTTGTGTGATGATTCTTGTGTATATGTTGTCCCAGCCAGCCGACCGGCCGCCGGTCAGCTGACCGGTTGGGAGTGTGGCTGATGTGAAATTGGTGTTTCAAAATATTTTTGGTATTATGTAGGTCTCAGCCGGCCGACCGGCTGCCGGTCAGCTGACCGGCTGAGACACCCCCCTTTCTTTTCTCTTTTCTTAAATGGCATGTGGTCCCAGCCGGGTAGCCGGCGGCCGGTCCCCTTGACCGGCTGGAACATCTTGTATTGTTGATGGTTTTCGATTGTTGCTGAAGTGCCAGCCGGGTAGCCGGCGGCCGGTCACCTTGACCAGGTGGCACCACCTGAATTCTTCTTCTACTTCTTTCCTTATGTTCTCATTTATAATAGTTTATACGCTTCGTTTATCGTATAAATTTACGTAATATCATTAAATATTCATGTTTAGAATATATGATATCCCACTCGCTTATATCACATGTTTTGTGACGGTTTTTGATATGTCCCCCTTTGAGTCAGTTTTACCTATGTTTTGATTTGAGCACTAATTGTTAAGTGCTATGAACTCTCATTCCCCGGCTATATCTCCTTGCTCGTTAGACTTGAATGTCGGAATGAGGAGGTGTATCCTTAATGCTTGTATGCATGTTTTAGTGGGGATATGAAGACGTTGTTGGGAGGCGAACACATTGCGTTGATCGACCCGGCCGTCAAATGTCGTATCCTTGCAAGGTGGTGTCTTTGCATGTAGCGTACCGCTTGATTATGATTCATGTGCTCTTTCCGCTTCTTTCGTGTAGTTGTGACCGAATTTGGAGTACTCGGCTTCTGTGTTTGACCGAGTCTTGGATGCGAAATGTGCATCGCATGTCGAATCGGAATACGTTTATTCCGAGAGTCTGGACAGGTTTAGACTAGGACCGTATTATTATCGTCGTCCTACCGGGAGGAAATGAGTCTTCATATACTTAACGTTTATCGTTTATGGTTCAGGGAAATGTTTATCCCGTGGACGTGTATTGATCATACTTGCTATGTACATGGTGCTAGTGCGTGTCATTAACCGTGAGAGATTATGTTACCATATTCGTATGTTTGGATGGATGTTTATATGTTGATTATTTGTGACAGTTGGATGACTTGGCGTGGTCTATATGTCGAGTCTCTATCTTATCAAGTATATGCCACTAACGGTGAGATGTAAGCTTTAGTGAGTATATAGTTGCCTAAGAGTGTCTTCCCCGAGTTTGTCTATAATCTGATGCTTATAGTTTTTGTACTTCATGCGCCTATATCTTAATATGTTGAAATGCTATTTATACTTCTCGTAATTCACATATTTATATAAGTATGCTTCTACATGTTTATTACCGTTTAAGTATGTTATTTGTGATATGGCTGGGAGAACCCGGAGTTACTCTCCACTGACTGTGGCGTTCATGTTTCATGAATGAACAGGTTGCTTGGCTGGATTTTGCTTGTTTTTGGGTTCGGGTGTGAGCTAGCGAGCGTTGGACTCGGCGATTCACCCATAGACGTTCTTAGCTGGTTTGCTAAACAACTTTTATGTTTGATCACGTTTTGAGAGACTACGTCTCTTTGTAGTATTTTATACTTTCGTTTGTATTTATTTGACATTCCTCGTACTCTTATTTTGGCATGTAAAAAGTTTCAAAAATATCGTATTTTCCGCTATATAAATTGCATGCTTGTTATGTTTTATTTCCGCTATCGCGAGGGTTGTCACATAAGAACTATAGAAATAGGGGCATTTTTGTCATTAAAACACAAAATACATGTTTGTTAGCAATTTCTAAATTTTGTCAATTTTTTGTGTAATTTTTGATTTTTTTTTTTAAATGGGAGTAAGTTTGAAAAAGTGTATTTTAAAAGGGAGTAATTGATAATTTACTCTAAAATAAGTAAAGTTCCACTTAAGTCATAGGTGAATTTAAAAACAAACATTTTAAGTAATAAAAAGTTGGGATGAGAGAGAAAGTTAGAGAGAAGGAAAGTTCTAATTTTTTCTAGGGTTTTGTGTTCTTTTGCAATGGCAAAGAAGAAAGTTGCTAATCATCCTAACTCAAGTAATCAAAAAAATCAAAATAATAATAATAGTCCATCAAGTAGTAATAATAATAGTAATAATAATAATAATAATAGTAATAACAATATTAATTGTAACAACTTGAATGTGATGAATCCTTCTAACAGACCCAAGGGCACTGTTCATGTGGAAACTCTATCAGAAGAAATTGCAAATGCTAGGCGGGAAGTTGTTACGTTGATCCAAAGTGCTGAGAATGATGTTAATGCAGCGGATAATGATTTGTCTGGGTGGAATGTGGTTCAATCCAGGAAGAAGAGTATTCCTTCGTCCTCTCGTTTGGCTCCTATTGCTGAAGTTGAAGTAAATGTTGGGGAAATCAGGAACACGGGCTTAAAGTTAACTATTGAGGATGTTGAATCAGAAATTGATTATTGGAAATGGTCATTATATGGATATGTGATGGGGGCTAATCCTCCACGAAATGTACTTGAGGGTTTTCTTCGAAGGATATGGAATGGGTATGAAATTTCTTCCATATCTTTTCTTCCAAATGGCTTATTTGTAGTTCGTATAGGTCAGCCTGAACATCATAAGCTTATTCTGGAAAATGGTATGTTTGTGTTTGATGGCAAGCCTATTGTTTTGAATGCGTGGTCGCCTGATATTAAGATTGCTAAAGTCTCTGTTAAAAAGGTTCCCATTTGGGTTAAGTTAACAGGACTGGATCTGAAGTTTTGGGGGGCTAAGTGTTTGGAGAAATTAGCAGGGTTGATAGGTCGTTTTATCCGTGTTGATGATGCTACCCTTGAGAAGAAACTTCTGGGTTTTGCACGGATCATGGTTGAAGTGGAGATTGATCAAGGTTTTCCTAATTATATTAGATTTGAGGATGAGAAGGGGTGTAAAATCACAGTGGATGTGGAGTATGACTGGCTGCCTCTTACATGTCAAAAATGTAAAGGCATTGGTCATAAGGTTGAAGTGTGTAGGAGTAAGGTGTATGGTGTGAAACCAGTTATTCAGGCACCTAAACGAGTCTGGAAACCAAGGGTGATGCCAGTTGTGGCAGTAGATCCTAAGGAGTTTCCCCCATTAACAAAAGTTCCTGTTGTCAATTCTTCACTGGTTACCCCTATTACTACTCCTATTTCTGTGCCTGCTGGCTCTGTTTTTACTCCTGCTAGAGTGATTACCAGACTGACAAGGCATGAAACTAGGACTATTGGAGGTATTGAGGATGATTTTGCAGTTAATTTTAATGATGAACTAAACCAAGCTATCTCACAATCTGAAATAGTTGATAAAGGAGGGGGCAAGGAGCCCTGCCTTGATCATGATTAAGTTTGGTATGTGGAATGTTAGGGGCTTAAATAGTGATACAAAACAGGCTGATGTTAAGTGGCTTATGCATCAGCATGATGTTGATCTTTTTGGGCTCCTTGAGACTAAGGTTAAGCCTTTGTCTCTAAATAAAGTAGTTGCTAATATGGGTGTTGGTTGGGAGATTGTTACTAATACTACCTGTCATCCTGGAGGTAGAGTATGGATTTTGTGGAAGTCTTCTAGGGCCAATGTTGAAGTCCTTAGTATGAGTGACCAGTTTATTCATACTAAGGTGAAAGATAAAGTTGTGGATTGTGTTTTTTTTGCTACCTTTGTTTATGCTTTCAATAAGATTGAAGATAGAGTGCCTTTGTGGAATGACTTGTTGGCTCTTGCTGTTCCTGATGCTTGGGTGCTGATGGGTGACTTTAATAATGTGTTATACATGAATGAGAGAATAGGGAAACCTGTTAAGCAGGAGGAAATTAGGCCTTTTCAAAGGGTGGTGAATCTTTGTGATCTTTATGATTTGAAGTCGACTGGATCTTTTTTCACTTGGAATAATAAGCATCCTAGTAAAACTAGAATATTCAGTCGTATTGATAGGGTGATGGTTAATGGGGATTGGTTAAATAAATGGTCTGACTGGTTTGCACATTACTATCCTGAAGGTGCTTTTAACCATTGCCCTTGCATTGTTTCTTGTGGTGGCAATGTAAGTGAGAAGAAGAAGCCTTTTAAGTTCTTCAACATGTGGACTAAGGTAGCTGATTTTTGCTCTTTAGTTGAGTTGGAGTGGAGAAATAGGGTTGTGGGCACTAAGAGCTTTCAACTGATTACTAAACTGAAGAGGTTGAAGCCTGTTTTGAAGCAGTTGAATAAGTCAGTGTTCTCTGATGTTGAAAGGAATGCTGATGTTGCTTATCATCTGTTACTTGAGAGTCAGATTGCCTTACAACAAGATCCTACCAATGTTGGTCTGATGGATAAAGAATTTCAACTTAGGAATTCTTATACTATGCTGGCAGAGGCTAGGATTGGTTTCCTTAGACAGAAAGCCAAGTGTGCCTGGGCTTTTGAAGGTGATGCTAATACTAGTATGTTTCATCATGCTATTAGGCATAGGCAAATTCTGAATAAGGTTGTTTCTATTGAGAATGGTAGTGGAGAGTTATGTACTGACCCTGATCAGATCCTCAAAGCTTTTATTGACTTCTATAAACAGTTGCTGGGTACTAATGCTACCACTTCCAATTGCTATGAGCATGTTATCAAGCAAGGTATTTTGGTTGAGGAGGAGGACTGGGCTGCTATGTGTAGTATTCCTTCCCAAACTGAGATCAAGAGAGCAATGTTTTCTATTCCTGATGATTAGAGCCCTGGCCCTGATGGTTACACTAGTAAGTTTTTCAAGGCAAGCTGGAACATCATTAAGGAAGACATTTGTGATGTTGTGGTGGATTTCTTTGTGACGGGGAATTTGCTCAAACAGCTGAACTGTACCAATCTTGTGTTGATCCCCAAAGTTGAGAATCCAAAAACTGTGAAGGAATTTCGTCCTATAGCTTGCTGTAATACGATTTATAAGGTTATTTCTAAGCTTATTTGTGACAGGTTAAGTGATAGTCTTACTAAAGTGATCAATCCTGCTCAGTGTGCCTTCATTAAAAACAGAAGTATCCTTGGAAATATTCCGATCAGTCAAGATTTGATCAGATTATATACTAGGAAGATTGTTTCTCCTAGATGTCTTATGAAGGTTGATTTGAGAAAGGCCTATGATTCTATTGAATGGAGATTTGTTGAACAAATGCTGCAAGGTTTACATTATCCTCCTACATTGATTAAGTTGATCATGGAATATGTTAGTACTCCTAGCTATTCTATTGTGGTCAATGGGCAGACTCATGGCTTCTTTAAAGGAGCTAGGGGTCTCAGACAAGGGGATCCTATGTCTCCTTTATTATTCACTCCTTGTATGGAGTACTTGAGCAGGTTGTTGCAGACTATTGAGAAGTTTCCTGGTTTCCATTATCATCCTCTATGTAAGTCTCTGAAACTGAACCACTTGATGTTTGCTGATGACCTTCTCATGTTTAGTAGAGGAGATATTACTTCCATTTTTGCTGTTATGGAAGCTTTTAAGGTCTTTTCTGCTTCCTCTGGTCTGCACATCAATCCTGATAAATCTGAGTTTTATTGCAATGGTATCAAGAGTGATATTCTTCAACATATTCTTCAAGAAACTGGATTCAGGAAAGGGTCTTTGCCTTTTAAGTATCTAGGGGTGAATATCTCTCATAAAAGACTTAATAAAATGGATTGCAACATCATTGTTGAGAGGATGGTTAAGAGGATATGAGGTTGGAATAGTAGGAAGATTTCTTATGCAGGTAGGCTTGTTTTAGTCAAATATGTTCTGTCTGTTATTCATAACCACTGGTCCCAAATCTTTGTTCTTCCTATGAGGGTGATGGATAAGATTAAGTCTTTATGCAGGAATTTTTTATGGGAGGGGGCTGATAAGTACTCTAAAGCTCCTCTTGTTTCTTGGAATATTCTTTGTAAGAGTAAGGAGTCTGGTGGTTTGGGATTAATTGATAGCCACCAGTGGAACATTGCTGCTATTGGTAAGTTAGTTTGGTGGATTGTATGTAAACAAGATCATCTTTGGATCAAATGGATTGGGAATATTTATTTAAAGACTTCTTCTTGGTTTGATTACATTCCAAATGCTAATAGTTCCTGGGCCTGGAGGAAAATTTGTGAGGTTAGGGATGTTCTTAAAGCTGGTTATGTGAATGGTCAATGGGAGGATTTGGATAAGGAGTACTCTATTGCTAAAGGATATTCTTGGCTTACACAGAATGCTGCTCCTCAGGTTGCTTGGCATTGTATTGTTTGGAATAGGTATAACCTCCCTAAATGGATTTTTCACATGTGGTTGTTACAACAGAGTAGATTACTTACCTTGGATAGGCTTTTTAAAATGGGGATGGATGTTCCTAGGTTGTGTTTCATCTGTGATGCTGTGCAGGAAGATCATACACATTTGTTTCAGAATTGTCACTATTCTCAGGAATGCTTCAGGATTGCAGGTGCTTTAATTAAGACTCCTACTGTCATTATGATGAGTTCTGATAGGATTCAAAATATGAGGGGGTCCATGATACGCATGCAGCTTATTATGACAGTTTATTCTGGCATTTGCTATAGCATTTGGAGAGTTAGGAACATTTGTAGATTAGAGGGGCATGTGCTCTGTCCTCGTGTTCTTGTCAAACAAGTTCATGATGACTGTAGGAGAAGGTTGCTGAATGGATTCAAAGGTGCTATGCGTTTTGCTGATAGAAGCTGGTGCAGGGAAGTTGGCTTAGATCATTAATGTTCTGAGTCTTATTTGTAGGACAAAGTAGTAAGGGGTGCTGCAAGTCATGTTGAGGAGGGTGTTGGGATCTTTTGTGTTCTTGGTCCTTAATTTCATTGAATGTTATTCTAGGAAGTCATTGTTAATCTTACTAATTGTTTAATCTTAGTAATTGTTGTAATGTTAATGAATGGTTGGATTGTAATTGGTGTTGCCTAATTTGTTGGGCTAGTTTATAATATACTTACATTTCACCAAAAAAAAAAATTTAAAAACAAATGGGATGGGAGAGAAAGTTAGAGAGAAGATTCTTTGATTTCTAGGGTTCATAAGTTTCAAAGCCCTGATTATAAAAAAACATAATAATCATCCTATTAAAATCCAAATAATAATACAAATATAAATCCAAATAATAATTAATCAAACAATAAAATTCAATTAAACAGTGTAATTCAATCAAAATGCAACAACAACAACCTTCAAATTGAACCTAGAGAGCAAAAATTGGAAAATGTTCGACGTGAAGTTGTGGAGCTAGTGAGGGGAAATTTACTCGGAAGAAATGTCGATGCTAAAGATTCAGAGGATGACAACGGGGAATGGTAGAAGGTTTCCTTTATGAAGAAGAAGAAAGGTGCTTCAAGTTCCTCTGCTGAGATACTTGCTTCCATTGCTGAGAATGAGGAGCCAAAACTAGAGGAGAAAGAAAAGATGAAGCTGTTGAAACTCACAATGGAGGATGTTCAGGCAGAAATTGGTTCCTGGAAGTAAGTGGTTTATGGATATGTCCTTGGAGCAGATCCGCCAACGGAAGTTCTTGGAGGTTTTATCAGGAGAGTTTGGGAGGATTATTGTTGGAGTAGGTGTCCTCCACAAAAGTGCGCCACATAATAAATCTTATTATGGAATATAATTGGGATATTTATTGACTATATATATGATTAGTCAGTTGATTAACGTAAATCAATAACGGTTGGCTGACTAGAGTTTGACGTTATTGTCGTTTGACGGCGGTGATCAACTGATCCCTTTCGGTCACACCTAAAGGATGAAATCCAAATAGTAACTAATTATTTGTATACGATACAGTTAATTAGTACATTACATATATTCGATATGTATGAGAGTTAATTGTTAGAAATTGAGTTAAGAACTCAAATTCAATTAAGTTTATTTTTCAATTATGCGATAATTGACTAATAAATTTATATCTTATTTTAATACGATTAAATAAGATTTAACTTAGTAATTAATCGTTAAATTACTAAATTAGTTGAGGTTTTGAGATAGAGGTAATTAGTTAATTATATTTACAAGGAGTTGTAAAATAAATTAACTAAGCATTGTGGGACCCATTATATATTGATATAATGGTAAAATATTACTTAAAATGTTAAGTACATATTATTTATTTAATTGAGTCATATAATTGTTATATGATCAAATTAACACTTAATTATACAAGATAATTAACCATATGATCAATAAGTATTTGTAAGACAAATATCAAAAATCAAAATGGACCAAACTAAGGCCATGGTGGCCGGTTGGCTAGTAGTTACATGGTGATGATTTTGTTCTTATTTTTACTCTTTAGTTACTTTATGAAAGTGACATAACAAGTAGTAAACAATCATCACTTGTTCTACAACACTCCACTCTAATGCATGTGATCAAATTATGCAAAATAAGAGTCCTTATTTGGACAATTTGGACCGGCCAAATGGCCTATAAAATGAGCACTTGTGTTCATTTTATACTTACTTCATTTTGTGCTTTGTTTCCTTACTTCTCTAAAAACCTCATATTCTTACTAAAACTCTCAAACACTAATATTTACTAAGTATTACTAGTGTAGTAATATAGTCATAATATTAGTAGAATAATATCTATCTTATTATCTAGTTAATAATAAGGGTAGATTATTTGGGTTAATCTTGGTGCAACTTAGAGGAGATCTTCTATTTTGGGGATTATTTGTATTCATCCATATTATTAGCTCAAGAACAACAAGAAGGAGTTCTTGTTGTGCCCTTATATTTTCCATATCAATGTGAGGAAATTTCTTCTCTTATATACATGTCTTTATATTTGCATGCATGTTACATAGATCATTATAAACTAAATTAAAAAGTAATTTAGTAAATAATTAGAGGAGTCTAATTAAGGTCTATAGACTTTCAATTGGTATCAGAGATAGCTTGTAGCATGCATGTTCATTTTGGACATTTTTATTAAAGTTATAAGATAACTAATAAATCAAAGATTTTGAGTTAAAATACGATTCTGACGAAAATTTTTGGTGCATGTATACCTACTGACCTCAAAATGTTTGTGGTTAAATTTCGTGATTTTAGGGATTAATTTGCTATTTATTTGATTTTTGGCGTTTAAACCGAAGTTAACATGCATTTTATGAGTTAAAAGTTAACTAAAAATAGTTGCATGTTGATTCTGGCCATGAAATTTTAATATGATCTCACATGCATTGCTTACATATTGTATGTAAAATTTCGTGACTTTTACTTATGTATTGCATGTTTATTGATTTTTATACGATAAAAGTCGATAATATGAGATTAAAATGTTCATAAAATTTAAACGTCCATTTCTGGTCTTTAAAATTTTTTGTACATTTAACATTCTGATGTTGATACTCTTGGTGAAATTTCATAATTTGTTTCACTGTTTTACTATATCTAATGTTTTTATTTGATAAAACCATTAAATACAAAGCTATTTGTTCATAAAATTAATTTAAATTTTTTGAGCAAATGTTTTTTATTTTTCTAGTTCCTGGAAATTTTCCAGAATGTACAAAATTTTTGGTTTCAAATTTTATGATGTTTATATTTTATTTTGGTTTTATTTCATAATTGTTATGATTAAACCGTAATATTTAGCAAATGAAATCAAATCGATCTAATTAATGACCAAAAAAATTAGTAGTGACTAATTTTGAGTTCTGAATCAGTTTAATTAATTAGTCTGAATTTAAATGAGATTTAAAAGTTGATAGTGATTTTTAATGGTTAAAAATCAATAAATCCCGGAAAAACGAGCTACAATGAGCATGAATGAACTTAGGACGATTTTGGCATGAATTTTGCAGCAATTTATTTTATTTATGGTTGAATGAATGAATGTCATTTATTTAATAATTTATGCAAATTTTGTACCTAGTATGGCCTAGTTATTTTTTTATCGTTATTACCCGTAATTTAAGGGAATAACGGTTTGGTTGTAATTTTATTGCGATCTCGTATCGCCGGTTTGTATAATTTAATAATTTTATTTTATAGAATAAATTTATAATAGGAATTTGTATATTTGTATATTTGTAATTATTTTTATGAAGACCGGTGACTCCCGCAAAACGGTGCCATTTTGGAAGGTTTTCCAAGTGGCAGAGGCAAGGACCAAGGGTTGGTTTCCGAATTTGTAATTATCTAGTTAATTTGATTAGCTAGGTGGCCATACTAAGATTTTATCGTTGCTTGGTTGCTTGCTTTATTTCCGCTCATGCCAAAATCGTCACACATGCATTTTATTTTACGTTATTGTCAATTCAACGTTATTCACAATTCACCGACTTAGTTCACTTATAGGGAATTAATAACTACATTGACAAGATCTCTCACATGTTTAAAAATTGAGATTAGCCTTACCAATTAATAACACCTATGAATCCCGTGTTCATTAGGGCTACCACGCTCGTGGGTCCCTTTTTACCTCGGGTAAGTAGGGTGATACGATCACAAGCTAAATTGGATTGGACTCAACGAGATAAGCGTTATCTTGGGACTAGGAGATGGATTTAGTTGAAATCCGTCAACCAAGAGTTCTAAGGGTAGAATTAGTCACGTAACTACTTCCCATTTCTAGATAAAAGGTGCATTCGATGAACTCTTTTTTATTTAAGATGGGTCTTCTTGGAATCATTTATATAATTTCA
>JAIUZE010018097.1:0-25254 GCA_022085475.1 Heliosperma pusillum
GGTGAGATGTAAGCCATAGTGAGCGTATTCGGTTGCCTAAGAGTGTCTTCCCCGAGTCTTTGTATCACTTGATGGATTCGGATTTGTATTCTTTATGCTCTTATCATTATGTATTGAATTGCCTATCTATTCTTATCGTATCTCACATGTATATCTATATATGCATGCTTCTACTTTGGTATTTCCTTCTATGTACGTTTGATGTGATATGGCTGGGAGAACCCGGATTTACTCCCCACTGACTGTGGCGTTCATGTTTTTCATGGATGAACAGGTTGCTTGATTTGGATGGCTTTTTGCTATGATATTTTGGGTTCGGGTGTGAGCTAGCGGGCGTAGTCCCTGGATGAAACACCTCTAGACGATTTTAGCTTGTTTGCTAAACACTTTTACTTTGTTAACATTTGGAGAGACTTCGTCTCTTGTTGTAGTTATTTCGTACCATGGTTTGTAATATTTGACACTCCTCGTATATTTCTTCTTGCTTGTATAAAAGTTTTAAAAACACCGTATTTCGCTATGTAATTCACATGCTTGTATGTTTTATATTTCCGCATTCGCGAGGGTTGTCACAACCAGCATGACTCATTAGCCTTGATGTTGGACAAAGCAAAGTTTACATGTTTTTAGTGAAACACTCATAAGTATTAAATACTCATTAGTATTGGTGGTGGATGAATTAAGTTTCTACTTATTATTGGTTCTATACTATTTCACTACTTACTGTTAGTATGTTGCTTTTATAGTTTTGAAGTTTTGATTACCATTATGAAAGCGTAGCAGTAGTTATTATCTCATGGATTTTTGTGCGCAATGGAAGTAAATTTGTTTTCGACCCTCTTTTATTAGTCAATTTGATAGTTTGTATAATAACTATTGCTCCCTCCGAATCTTTATATTTGTCCCACTTTTAAAAAATTGTTAGGAGTTAGTTTAATCAAATATTGGCAATTCAAAAGAATTATAGGTAGTATTATTTTAAGAATTGCTTTGGTTTAGCCAAACCTATGATATGTATTATCCAAACCTATTGTATCTATATGGTAGGAATTATTTTTCATCTTGCAGCATTATGCAGGGAATATTTTTTGTGTGTAGCATTATGCAGGGAAAACACTCACATTATTAACCAAGGACTATTATCACATGGTTTGTTGAATTTTACAAGTTCTGGTCATTAAAATTTAATTGTAAACGTATCATTATCATTATTTCTATTATTATCTTACTACATATTCTTGTAAATAATTAAACAATATAAAATTTTAGTGTTTTTTCTTACAATTAAGGGAGTCTCTCGAAAAAATCATCTTTTAAGTATATATAGATAGATAGATAGATAGATAGATAAGAGATACTCCCTCCGTCCGGGTCAATTGTTGTCCTTTCATTTTGGCACAAGAACAAGGAAAGAGTTGCGGACCATTTGTGATTATAATTAGTAGATTACAAATAGATAATAGTCTCATTTAGCCAGATTTACGGGTGTAATTACTCATAAAAAATCTTTCTAATATAGAAAAGACACCAATTGACTGAGACACGAATATGACAACAATTGACCGAGACAGAGGGAGTAGATAGATATGAACATTATATAAAAAGACACACAACACGTATATCCTAATAAGCTGTTAGTATTTTGATGGATTTGAAAGTAATTAGATAAAGATGTAGCATATTATTAAAAACCTTAAGGAAAAATCTTTAAACGCTACTACAGATGAAATGTCAACGTGATTAGAACGGATACACACCCAAAAAAAACCTATTTCATAATAGCAACGTGTACACAAATTCAGGGTTATGTGCGCAGCGCTCGCGGAGCAACGGCTAATTAAAGCTAAATATGCATATTTTTGTTTATGACACATGTAATTGTTCTAAACCTTATATTGAAATAAATACTTCCTCCGTTGCGGTCAATTGTTATCTATTCGTTTTGAAACAAAAACCAAGGAAATGACATAAAAAGAGTGAAAAATAATAATAAACTAATAACTTATCTCACTCATCCACTTGCACACATCACATAACCACTTGTCCACTTTGTTAAAAGTTATCAAAAATAGAAATTGATAACAATCAATATATATATATAATATATATATATATATATATATATAGAATTGGGATCGGGTGAGAACCACTAAGATAATGAGAACCGTGAGAACTCCGCCCAACGAAAATTATTTTTAAAAAATAAGGACATTTTTGGGTTCTGCGTAGAATTTTATGGCTATGTAACATACATCTTGGTCGAAAAAATATAAGTTACTGAAAGAAATTGAGGTGAAATACGATTTATTAGTTTTCATGCACCTAGTAGTCAGTTTCATGCATCTAACAATTTTCATGCAGTTGGTGCTCATTTTAAAGCATCTAGAGCCCGTTATTTTCATGCACCTAGTAACTGTTTTCATGCATGTAGCAATTTTCGTGCACCTAGTGCTCGTTTTCACGCGTTTAGAGTAATTTTAGTGTACAAATTCAATTTATGTACATTAAGTACATATTTTTTAATATAATCATCAATAAATTTTGTTTAGTTACTGCAAGTATTTTGCTTAAATAAACTAAACTAATGATAAAGGATCCAACAAAACTTTCGAAACAAGATTTGGTGGAGATTTAGTGAGGGTTCTCACGGTTTTCATTATGTTAGTGGTTCTCACCGGATCCTGACCCTATATATATATTATAATATATATATATCTATAATAATATATATATATATATATATATATATATATATATATACGACGCTTTTTTCGAGCAATACTATTGGTCAACATCATCTTTTTCATTTTTTGGAAAGTATATTTTAATATCTTGCAAGATTACGAAAAAAAATCTTATGTAATATTTTTAATATCACAACTATAATTTGCGTAAGAAACATTTTTGACCATCAATATAAAAAAAATATAATGCAAAATATTTTGAAACTTACATATTTGGATTCGTAGCGAAAAATGCTTTCATTGGAGTATAATATTATAATATTTTACTACTATATTGTTGATAACTTGATACTATATTGTCCACATCGAAAAATTAGCATAAGGTAGGGTGATCCTATGATTATAAATAGGAGACATCCTTGGACTTAAGTATCCACCCACAAAATTTGAGTCTCTTAATTATTGTCTTAGAGAGCTCTTACAAGTTTATATTGTTATCTTCGAGAAATATAAATAAATTTACATCATCATAAATAACAATTTAGCAAAGTATCATAAATAATAATTTTGATGGTGTACTACTTAGAATGTTTTTGTCCCACATTGAAAAATATTGTAGGCGTGGTGAAAATATTACGTATAAAAAGAAGAATTGTCGCATATCGAAAAATTACATAAGGTAGGGTGATCCTATGATTATAAATATGCCTCATCCTTAGACTTAAGTATTCGCTTAAAAAATTTGAGGAACTTTTTGTTGGAGTAAGTGTCCTCAACAATAGTGCGATCACATAATTAAATCTTAATAATAAGAATACAAAGGGATAATTCTATTATATCATCAACTAATCAACATTAATCGGTAATGATTGGCTAACTAGAGTTTGACGTTACTGTCGTTTGACGGTGGTGATTAGGTGATCCCTTAAGGTCATACCTATATGACAAATTTCTTAATTGATAAATTAATTAGTCGTATTTAGATAAGAGTTGATTAATTCCTTAAAACTGAATAATTTTTGTGAGTGAGAATTCATATCTTATTATAATTTGATTAAATAAGATTTGATTTAGCAATTAAAATGTTTAATTACTAAAATATGTTTAATTTATTGTTTATGAAACAATTGAATCAAGAATAATAGATTAATTATGATTACAAATGTTGTGAATTATATTAATATGATCCATTTTATGTGATTAGGAATCACCAAGTTAATTTATTATATGTGATTTATTTAATATATAATGATATTTAAAAGGTTAAATATGCATTTACATTGACATAAGACTTGGAATATGTCACATATCACTACATAATACAATTGACAATTGACAAACTTAAAATGGACCTATTGTACATATGGGGGCCGAATTGTTTAGGCTAGTAAGTATTAGTGGGTGTTTATTTTATTGTAAGATAAACACAATGATTATGGCTAATCATTCTAGACCTAAAGCTACACTATTGATAAGACAAGAATTTTGGTATTGTGTTATTCCCAGCCGGGTAGCCGGCTGCCGGTCTCCCTGACCGGCTGGGACTCCACTGTATTTTCAATGTTTTTTGTTTGTTGCTGAAGTGCCAGCGGATTTGCTTCCATTGGTCCCTATAGGGACACCCTTGCACGACACACTCTTTTGTGCATAAGGGTTGTTTTTCTCATTTTTACTTATGATCCTATCTTATTATTCATTGATACAATTTTTATCTCACATCTCTCTAAGTTAAGAACTTTCATTATTCTTCTCTCTAATATACTCATAAATAATTACTAGTAGTAGTAATATTTTTGATATTAGACAAGTTTAAGGGAACTAATATTCTCTAGATTAGATATATTAGTTTTTAAGGGATTGTCAAGGTACAAATCATTGAGGAGAGTTTCTAGTTTGGAACTTGGAGATCTTCCTTCTTATTACTAGCACAAGAACAATACTTAAAAGGAGTTGAAATATTGTGCCCATTTCATACATAATCAATGTAAGAAAACTAGTTTCTTCTTCTCTTATTTATATTTTGTTATGCATGCATAAGATCTTTATAGTTAAAGAATTAACTATTCATTTTATGATATTAGAAATGTCTAATATTGAGTTTAAGAAACATACAAGCGGTATCAAGAGCTTCGGTTGTTGTATGCATAATCGATTTATAGTTTTTTCGAGTTAATGTAACTTAGAAAACTAGTAATTTGTGTTTTATAAGATAAAATCACAAAGTCATTTGCATGTCAATATATTCTGGTCCTAATATGATTTTAGGTCATTTTGATGACTTATGGAAATTTATATTGCTCAAATATGATTTTTAGTGTTTTTATTACATTTTAATGAGTAAAATGATGTTTAAAATTCTAAAACTAGTTAGACATATCTTCTGACCTTGAAATATTTACACAATATCACACATGCATTTTAGTTACTTTATGTAAAAGTTCGTGTGAAGTGGACTTATTTCTCATGATTTATGATTTTTATATGATAAAATGATATAAATAAAGGTCAAATGGTTACAAATAGTTCCGCTTTGAATCTGATGATAAAATTTTAATATGTTATCACATGCATAGTTTCCTGTCATACTTGAAATGTTCAGACTTATATGATTTGTCTAACATAATTTATGAATTTTTAATGTAAAAATGGCATAAAAAGTGACTTATATAGCAAATATAGCTAAAATAAATTTCATGTCATGAGAAAATTATTCCTGGTTGCATAAATGTCCCACATTTCAGATATAATTTTGAAAATTTAATTTGATTAGTTTTCACATGCTTTATGTATTTTATTTGATAAAACCGATAAAGCGCAACCGATTTTTCTCAAATATGATTCAAAATTTTTAACCTTGATTTTTGACATTATGAGTGTCATGGAAATGTTTCTGAATGTAAAAAAATTTAAAATTCAAATTTTGAAATTATTGTAATTAAATTTGGATTTATTTGATTAAAATATGATTTTAAAGTCTAATTTTGACCAATTATATAGCAACAAGTTAAATTATTGTCAAAAAAATTAAGTGATGACTAATGTTTGAGTCCTTAATTAGTTGGGATAATTAAATTGGACTTAAATATGATTTAAGTATTGTTTGGAGATTTTAAGATGTTATTATCACGTATTTCCGTAAAACCGGGTTATATACGATATAAACCGTAAAATAGGGCGATTTGGCATTTAATATGAGCATGTTTTATACATATTATAATGCTGTATTTTTACTTATGAATGTCATATTTTGGTTTATGTAATTTTAATCCTTGTATGGCCTTAGTTTTAATCGATATTGCCCGAAATGTAAGGGAATATTGATTCGGTTGTAATTTAATGTGATCTCGTATCACTTTTATTGTATTATTTTATTTTAAAAATGTAAAATAGGAATTTATTGTAATTTTATAATATATTTTGTAATCATTTGTATTACCAGAGTTTCCCAAGGACGGTGCCATTCGAAAAAGAGTTCTGAGAAAGACGGTGACCTTGGGAGGCGTGCTTATGAAGTTCAAGGGACCAAAGGAGTTGGTTTCCGAATTTGTAATAGATTATATGATTTTATATTCTAGGAAAGGCCATACTAGGAATTTTATTTTTATGCTTGCATTTTATTTAATATGTTTGCATGCATTGCCAAATCGCCATAACATGACATGCATATTTCATCGAGTATTCGACCGTGTCAATTAAAATTATCGTTAATTCATCGATTTAGTTCACTTAAACGAGATATATAATAAATTGAAATGACCTCTCATAATATATAAATGAGATCAAGTCTTACCAAATAGTAAAACCCATGAATCCCAATTTCGCAAGGAAGTAGGCTCGGTTCACCGGGGTGCTAAACTTGTTACGTTGGGTAAGTGGGGTAATAAAGGTTATTATTTCAAAATTTGGATTGAGCTCAACGGAAGTATTCGCGACCGTAGCTGCATGTGTTCCGGGTTTAAGATAAATATTAAAGTAATATTATCGACCGAGAGTTCTAAAGTAGAATCGATTAAAGAGTTAATCCACCGAATTATGTTAATGAGGGATGAATCGGCTAACCGTGCCCAAGTTGATATGAATTTGGATCTCGGAATCATTTATAATAGTTGGATAGAGGTCACTATTTAAATGTTAAAACTTGTTTAAAATGTTTACAAGTATTTAAAATGATAAATGTTGACGTTAAAATTAAATAAAAAGAAGGGAATGATGAGAGAGAAAGTTAGAGAGAAGTTGTGCTAACTTTCTAGGGTTCTTGGTTTTTGAGCAATGGCTAAAAACAAATCAACTAATCATTCTCAAGTTAATACAAAATCAAATAGTAAAAATATTAGTACATCAAGTAATACAAACACAATCTCTAATAATATTCCACTAATTAATACAAACAATAGTAATAAAACTGATTCTGAGAATAGGAATCTTCAAACAACAACGATGGATAATCACGAGGCTATAATATTAGATGCTAGGAATGCAGTTCAAGCCCGGTTTCAATAGGATATTATGGGGCAAGGAATGAGTGTAGATGGACAGGAGGATCAATGGCAGGAGGTTGTGCCGAAACGGAAGAAACAAGAGTTGAATCGTGCACGTGAGGATAAATTGGAATCAATTGCAGAATGTGACATGGATGAAGTTGCACCTAAAGGTACTACTCTTAAAATTACTATGGAGGATGTTCAAGATGAGCTTAATTACTGGTCTTCTGCAGTTTATGGGTATGCCATGGGGGTAAATCCTCCTCGTATGGTTCTCGAAGGTTTTCTTAGAAGGACCCTTAAGGAATATAAAGTGTCTAAAATATCTTTTCTACCTAATGGCTTATTTCTTGTTCGATTTGAGGACATAGAACATTAACAGTTGGTCCTGAATAAGGGTATCATGCTACTGGATGGTAAACCAGTCATTTTATGACCATGGGATCCTGCTGTGAAAATGTCTAAGGTGACTGTTAAATCTGTGCCCATATGGATTATACTTGTTGGTCTTGACCTGAAGTTTTGGGGGGATAAGTGCTTGGAGAAATTGGCTTCATTAATAGGTAAGTTTCAAAGAATTGATGAAATTACTAAGATGAGAACCCTGTTAGGTTTTGCAAATATCTTAGTCGAGGTTGAGGTGGATCAACAATTTCCCAATCAGATTATGTTTGAGGATGAGAAAGGAATGGAGGTCAGAGTGGAAGTGGAATATGACTGGGTCCCAATTACGTGTCAGAATTGTAGAGGTATGGGGCACAGGGTGGAGGCTTGTATGAAGAACAGGATTTCTGTAGCTTCTAAATCAATACCAATACCAGTTGATCAAAAACAAATATGGAGAAGGAAGGAAGGTCCGATGAGGGTGAGTGCTCAGACTGAGTTTCCAACTTTACAAAAGAGTATAGGTGTTCTAAATGAACAAAGGATTATAATGAAAGAAAAGGAAAAGGAAGTGACTCCACTAAATACTCCTGTTACTTCAAATTATGGAGCCTTATTCACTCCTGCTCGAGTTATCACTAGACTCACTAGGCTTGAGACTAGGATAGGTGAAGGCCAACAAAGTGGATTTATGTTGCAATTTAATAGTTCTATGGGGAAAGGAACTGAATTGGTTAATAAAGGTGGTGGGGATGGGAATCCCTCATCTCATTATGATTAGATTTGGAGTGTGGAATGTTAGGGGCCTAAATAATGAGCTTAAGCAAAAATATATCAAATGGTATCTTCATCAGGCAGATGTGGAGATATTTGGGCTCCTTGAGACAAGGGTGAAATCCTTTTCTCTAAACAAAGTGACTGATAATGTGTGTAATGGTTGGTCCTATGTTACAAATAATGTCCATCATGAGGGTGGCAGAATATGGGTTCTTTGGAGGAATCAGAGGATCAAGGTGGACTTAATACAGATGTCTGATCAGTTAATTCACCTACAAGTTAATCAATTGAGTGATAATAGGACTTTCTTTGTTACTTTTGTGTATGGTTTTAACAGAATAGAGGAGAGAGTACCTTTGTGGAATGATTTACTTAGGATTAACATGGTGGAGCCATGGATTATATTAGGGGACTTTAATAATGTACTGAATGTCAGTGAGAAGATATGTCTGCCTGTTAAAGATTCTAAGACACTACCTTTTCAGAATGTTATTAATAGGTGTGGTCTTTGTGATATTAAAACTTTGGGTGCCTTTTTCACTTAGAACAACAAGCAACCTAGTGGGACTAGGGTGTTTAGTAGGATTGATAGGGTCCTAACTAATGATGGATGGCTTAATTTTAGACCTAATGCTTATGCACACTATGGTCCTGAAGGAGATTATGATCATTGTCCTTGTATAATTGAGGAGGGAGGAGTCTATCCTTGTCAGAAGAAGCCTTTCAAATTTTTTAATATGTGGAGTAAGGTAGATGTTTATCAGGAGGTAGTGAGACTGGGATGGTCTAAACAGATTGAGGGGTCCCCTATGTTTAGAGTGGTTACTAGATTGAAATTACTTAAACCTCTTCTTAAGGGTTTGAATAAGGAGTTGTTCTCTGATATAGAAAGGAATGCTGATGTGGCATGTGAAATGATAATGAATTGTCAGAAAGAACTTCACCAGGATCCTACTAATATTGTTCTCATGGATAAAGAACTCCAAACTAGGATTAGCTATAGAATGCTAGCTAAGGCAAAATAGGATTTTCTTAGGCAAAAAGCTAAATGCCAGTGGGCCAAGGATAGTGATACCAATACTGCTATGTTCCATAAGATTATCAAACAAAGGCAAATTCAGAATAAGGTGTTCAGAATTGAGGGTATTAATGGAGTCACTTATGATGAACCTGAAGACATTCAGAAGGCCTTTGAGGATTATTATCAAAGTCTATTGGGATCTTGTGCTACTACTTCTGATTTCTTCCCTAATATTATGAGTGAGGGACCTAGAGTAATGCAGGGGGACTGGGCTGGCCTTTGTACTATTCCTTCTATGGAGGAAATTAAGAGGACTGTTGACTTTATACATGTGGAGAAAAGTCTTGGCCCTGATGGCTATAATAGTTTTTTTTTTCAATCTAGCTGGGAGATCATTAGAGAGGACATTTGTTTGGCGGTCAGAGACTTCTTCAAATCAGGTAAGCTGCTTAAACAGCTTAATGCTACTAATGTGGTGTTGATTCCTAAAAAGGAGAATCTTATGAATGTTAAAGACTTCAGACCCATAGCTTGCGGTAACACTTTGTACAAAATCATTTCTAAACTGCTTTGTGATAGACTTTCTAAAGTCCTTCCTGGTATTATCAGCCCCTCCCAATCTGCTTTCATCAAAGGGAGGAGTATCATGGGGAATATACTCATCAGTCAAGACTTGGTTAGACTTTATAATAGGAAAAACTCTTCACCTAGGTGCATGATAAAGGTGGATTTCAGGAAAGCCTCGCTTATGTCTCTATTGAATGGATTTTTGTTCTGAGAATGCTTAAGAGTTTGAATTTTCCAAACCATTTTATTCAGCTGATACATCAATGTATTACTACTACTTTCTATTCTATTATGTTAAATGGAAACTCACATGGGTATTTCCAAGGGAAGAGAGGGCCGAGGTAGGGAGACCCCTCTCCCCTTTACTTTTTACAATGTGTATGGAGTACCTGAGTAGAATTCTAAAGGTAATAGGTAGTATACCTGGATTTAAGTTCCACCATCTCTGCAAAGGCCTTAAGCTTAATCATCTAATGTTTGCTGATGACTTGCTCATCTTTTGTAAAGGAGACATTAAGTCCATCTTTATGATTGTTGAGGGTTTCAGGAGTTTTTCTAAGGCCTCAGGCTTACAGATTAATAATGATAAGTCTGATCTGGTTATTAATGGGGTGGATAAGGAGACTGAGGATTTCATTCTACTCAATACTAGATTCACCAAAGGAAGCCTACCTTTTAAATATCTGGGAGTGAGTATTTGTGACAACCCTCGCGAATGCGGAAATAAAACATAACAAGCATGTGATTTATATAGCGGAAGATACGGTGTTTTTAAAACTTTTTACATGCTAAGATAAAAATACGAGGAATGTCAAATATATACAAACTAAAATAGAATATATACTACAAAGAGACGAAGTCTCTCAAAATGTTATCAAATATCAAAGTTGTTTAGCAACTAGCTAATAAACGTCTAGGGATGATTCGTCAAGACCAACGCCCGCTAGCTCGCACCCGAACCCAAAATACAACAAGCAAAATCCATCCAAGCAAGCAACCTGTTCATTCATGAAAAACATGAACACCACAGTCAGTGGGGAGTAACTCCGGGTTCTCCCAGCCGTATCACAATTAACATACTTAAACGGTAATACAAAGATAGAAGCATACATATATAAATATACATGTGAAATACGAGAATGATAAATAGGCAAGTCAATATATAAATATATCGGTGCATGAAGTACAAAATCGAAATCATCAGATTATAGACAAACTCGAGGAAGACACTCTTAGGCAACTGTACACTCACTAGGGCTTGCATCTCACCGTTAGCAGCATACACTTGATAAGATAGAACTCGACATATGAACTGTACGCATCAGATTATAAATAGACTCGGGAAGACACTCTTAGGCAACCATACACTCACTAGGGCTTGCATCTCACCGTTAGCGGCATAAGTTTGATAAGATTGAGACTCGACAAACAAACCATGCCAAATCATCCAAAGATCACAAATAATCAATCATATAATCATCCATCCAAACGTACAAATACGTTGACAACATCTCTCACGGTAAATGACACGCACTAGCATCGTGTACAAACTGTATGATTAAAATCGCATCCACGGGATAAGCATTTCCCTGAACGCACACACGATTCAATATTTTTCGTATATGTAGACTAATTTACTCCTGGTAGAACGACGATATAAATATCCGGCCTAGTCTAAACCTGGCCAGACTCTCGGAATCACATTTTCCGATTCGACAAGCGATGACATTTCGCATCCAAGACTCGGTCATACATAGAAGCCGAGTACCCCAAATTTGGTCAACCTTCACGAAAGAGGCGGAAAAGAGCACAAGCATCATACAAGCGGTACGCTACATGCAATGACACCACCTCGCAAGTATACAACATTTGACGGCCGGGTCGATCAACGCAAAGCGTTCGTCTCCCAACAACGTCGTCATATGCCCACTAACACATGCAATTAAGCAGTAAGGATACACTCCTCGTTCCGGCATTCTATCCTTACGAACGAAGACGTAGCCAGGGGAATGAGAGTACAAAGCACATAACAAATAGTGCTCAAACCATAACTTGTGTAAAACCGACTCAAAGTGGGATATATGAAAAACCGTCACAAAACATGCAATACAAGCGAATGAAATATCATATATTCGAAACATTAATATTTAAAGTCATTACGTAAATTTATACGATAAACGAACCATATGAAATATTATAAGTGAATGTATAAGAAAGAAATGAAGAAGAGGTTTCAGGGGGGTGCCAGCCGGTCCATAGGACCGGCCGCCGGCTACCAGGCTATATTGAAGACGAGTGAAAATACAGGAGAGTCCCAGCAGGTCAGGGGGACCGGCAGCCGGCTACCCGGCTGGGACCAACATAATACTAAAATCCTCCAAAATATACAGCCGCAGCCGGTCAGCTGACCGGCATCCGGTCGGCCGGCTGGGACCAACCTAACCCGTGATTCACTATGCTTCACTACAATCACTCAATTTCATTAACAACCATCACAATTAAAATCAACTATCATCATCATTCATCCATACTCATTAACAAGTATCAACTAACAACAACTATCATCAACAACACAATTTCTATGGTTACTAATCAAATTCTAAATACGATTACTAACATAGAAAACACATTAAAACACGTAATGATATTGAGTAACCCTTCACCGTTACCTTTACGCGTCTTCAATCTATTTCTTAGCCTTCCTCCACTAGATAGTAATCCTTATCGGGGTCTTGAAGGTCTCCACCTAAAAAAAAGACGACAAAAGATGAATATAATTCACCTTTGAGAAAGACGGATAAATTGAAAAGTGAGAAAGACGGTAATTTTATTACCACTAAAGGTAAAGGACGATGAGAGCGGAAGATTAAGATGAAAATTAGCGGATTTGAGCAAGTAACGAAGGAGTAGTGTCGATTATGAGTTTGAGCAATTATGGAGCTTAGGGTTTGGGTGGTTACTTGATGTGGAAGAAGAAGTGAGTTGTGAGGGAGTTTAGGGTTTGAGGGAGTGTAAGGGAGTAAGTGGGAAAATTATGGGAAAAAACCCATAAGCACCTTAAGACGTAACTTACTAGGAATCTCGCGTAAAGTCCGAAAACGAACTCGGAAATTCTAAACTAGACACGGGAATTTTTATTCTAGACTAAAACTAAAGTTACGCTGAAAAGTATCCGTATAATATTTTTAAATTACAAATAGGGTACATTTGCGGGTGTTACAATCACCCCACCTTTTAAAAAGTTTCGTCCTCGAAACTTGAGAGTAGAAAACAAAAGTATCAAGACAAGAATCGGTTTTCAAAATCAACACGAAAGCTTTTACAAGGGAAAACATTTATGAAACGAGGTTCTTCTCGAAAACGGTTTAGGGTAATTTTTTTTATAAGTGCGAAACTTTATTTACGGATCACAAGAGTGTCCGTCGCGAACGAGAACTCTAATTATCCAAATCAAAGCAATGTCGAAATAGTGAAATCGAAAATCAAAACAAGCGTTAGTATGTGCAGGACTAGTCACCAGACGTCTCCAATAACAAGGCCAAACATCCAACCAAACACAAAATCCAAATATAAAAGCAAAAGGAATCCATTTTTTTCCAAAAAGAGGGTACACCATCCATCCTTAGACTTCTTTGAAAAGTTAAATTTGGAATACAATATGGAAATTTGAAGGTTTTCTCAAAGATAAAATCAAAATAGGAAGACATTACACGTACATAGAGCGACTCGCACATCTCACACACAATTCAGGGTAACAAAATATACACAAAACACGCAAAAACGAAACAAATCGAACAATTAGGGATATGAAGATCACGATGAAGTCGGCAGGATGATCTACAAGAACTCGACATCACTAACTCTACTAATAAACTAGTCGCAAGAGAATGTAATTTACCTCAATTACACCTTAACCATTCTAAATCGCTAAACTTTATAAACATTTTTTACAACAATCCTAATCAAAGCAACAAACATAATTATCTAAGATCCAACTAGCCTCATCCAAGGTCTCACGACAAGGGAAGATCCACAATCCGTTATCGATTATAATGATTCTTTAATACGCCATAACATCCTTAATTCGATCATTACGACGCTCGAAGCCTCAAATATAAATAGTCACATTAGCAAACTATGGTGGTTACTAATCCTCAAGATAAATGGGTTCACCATTCTAACTCTATAATCCATAACAACTGAGCACTCACTATCCAAAGCTTGCAACGAAAGTTTCTCAATCTCAAACTATGATTCCTTAAGAATAAAAGAGAATTACTAATTCCAAACCACAAATGGCCAATCACTTGGAAATCAGACAACCATTCAAATCATCTAGTTCATCTAAAACTCAAAATGAATAAATTTTTATTTATGACAGTACTCCTCAAACTTTGGTTACCGGCTTAAATTACCTAAAGCAAAGTCTCTTTTAGAATCCACCAATTAGAGACATCTAATTCCCAAATGATATCCCAAGCCAACGCTATAATACCCAACAACAACGAACTATCATCACGCTCAACTTGATTCCCAAAATAGCACTACTATAGCAAGCTCAATAAATGAAGCCATCAAGAGAGTACAATACCACCAACAGATTCATCCTAGGGTTTAAAATCCTAATTCTATTCATGGTCAAAATCAACACGAAGCTAGCTAACAACCCAATTATCTCACCAGAGGGAAGAAAATGTCACCATGAAACGGGAAGCGATAGGAAATTTCGAGGGAAACACGAACGCGATAAGATGGGACGAAAATTAGAAGGACGCTAGAGGTAGGGAGCCAAGAGCTAGAAATTGGATAGATATAGCTATGAAGATAGCCAAGCAAAGGAAAAGATAAGAGAAAACAATTTCCTAGAAATCAGGCTTAGTAGGAACTTGCATGAAAGGAAATGGAAAGGAATAATGGCACGAGTAAAAGGTTAAGGTTTAATCCACAAAATTTCCCTTTTTAAACTTAGGGTTGTAGCAAAGTAACTCATCCTGATAACAAAGGTCTCTCACAAGGGACCATCGTACCACAAATCATCAAAGTAAGGTACACCTAGATTTCACAAATCGATTACAACCCAATTCATCCATCCTTTCATACAACACGGATTCCCAATTGCGGAATTGTAACTCAAGCATAGTAACATTCTCTCAACTCCAAAATTTGACACATTCCCAAAGGTTTCAAAACCGAAGAACTAAAAAGGAATTCTTCATACTAATCTCTTTTCAACTCCTATGGCCCACCAGGTAGAACACCGAACAAAACGTCATTATCAACATCATAAGGCATCACCGACATAGCCAATCTAATCAGATTCCACTCATGTCCATAATCCTTAAGTAACATGGTTTAATCTATCACGTCGACTTACTACCTCAACCAAGTCTCCGATACCATGATATAAGATCATATTTTTAAATCCAAGAATTATAGCCAAGCACTTTTCCACCAAGCATATACCCAAGAATACACACTCGGAAATCATAGGAAGTCACTTAGTCTCAAGGGCATTTCACAACTCAAGGCATCATTCAAACTCCTAAATTCAAAAGATTAAGTCGCTAAAGGGTTAAGAAGTCTTAGCCAACTCATTCAACCTTACACCATCAAATATCATGAACTATCCACACATTAGTCATGGCAAGCATCAAGCATTAAAATCATCAAACTTATCTTACCACCTTTCCACAGAGATACAACCAATCATCAATATAGGGTGAACTTAGATCTACACCATTTACCTAAATTCCCAAATTCATTCTAACCAACACTAATATCCCACAAAGTTCAAAATTCTTCCGACCAAGTATAATATACCATAAACAAATGGGTATGGCATCCACAAAAATGTTACATGAGGAAGGTAAGGATACCAATTGATAAGGAGGAGGAAAGTAACAAGAGTAATCTCCAAAGGGAGAAGACGTTAGATGATAAAGGAGCACTTAGATAGAAGGAAGAGAGCATAATACATTAAGGACGAGAGAAAACATCGATGAGAAAGAAATACACTTCAATTAGGCTTGACAATCTTCAATCTTCGGTAGAGGATACTTTTTCTAGGTAACACATGATCCACCTCAAGACGGTAGATATAAACAAACATAACATCACTTAACACAATCAACAAACAAGTTAGAACCTAACATACATCAAGTACACCAATGACTACCAAGTAAAGTCCTTAATTTCTACCCATCTCTCATTTATTATTTCAAGGTCAAGTAGTTTAATTTTAGGGTTCACGTGTGTGCGTCGGGAGCGTTAAAGCTTTGATATCAACTGTGACAACCCTCGCGAATGCGGAAATAAAATATAACAAGCATGTGATTTATATTGCGGAAGATACGGTGTTTTTAAAACTTTTTACATGCTAAGATAAAAATACGAGGAATGTCAAATATATACAAACTAAAATAGAATATACTACAAAGAGACGAAGTCTCTCAAAATGTTATCAAATATCAAAGTTGTTTATCAACTAGCTAATAAACGTCTAGGGGTGATTCGTCAAGACCAACGCCCGCTAGCTCGCACCCGAACCCAAAATACAACAAGCAAAATCCATCCAAGCAAGCAACTTGTTCATTCATGAAAAACATGAACGCCACAGTCAGTGGGGAGTAACTCCGGGTTCTCCCAGCCATATCACAATTAACATACTTAAACGCTAATACAAAGATAGAAGCATGCATATATAAATATACATGTGAAATACGAGAAGGATAAATAGGCAAGTCAATATATAAATATATCGGTGCATGAAGTACAAAACCGAAATCATCAGATTATAGACAAACTCGGGGAAGACACTCTTAGGCAACTGTACACTCACTAGGGCTTGCATCTCACCATTAGCGGCATACACTTGATAAGATAGAACTCGACATATGAACTGTACGCATCCGATTATAAATAGACTCGGGAAGACACTCTTAGGCAACCATACACTCACTAGGGCTTGCATCTCACCGTTAGGGGCATAAGTTTGATAAGATTGAGACTCGACAAACAAACCATGCCAAATCATCCAAAGATCACAAATAATCAATCATATAATCATCCATCAAAACGTACAAATACGTTGACAACATCTCTCACGGTAAATGACACGCTTTAGCATCGTGTACAAACTCTATGATTAAAATCGCATCCACGGGATAAGCATTTCCCTGAACGCATACACAATTCAAAACATTTCGTATATGTAGACTAATTTACTCCTGGTAGAACGATGATTTAAATATCCGGTCTTAGTCTAAACCTGGCCAGACTCTCGGAATCACATTTTCCGATTCAACAAGCGACGACATTTCGCATCCAAGACTCGTTCATACAAAGAAGCCGAGTACCCCAAATTCGGTCAATCTTCACGAAAGAGGCGGAAAAGAGCACAAGCATCATACAAGCGGTACGCTACATGCAATGACACGACCTCGCAAGTATACAACATTTGACGGCCGGGTCGATCAACGCAAAGCGTTCGCCTCCCAACAACGTCGTCATATGCCCACTAACACGTGCAATTAAGCAGTAGGGATACACTCCTCGTTCCGACATTCCAGTCTTACGAACGAAGAGGTAGTCAGGGGAATGAGAGTACAAAGCACATAACAAATAGTGCTCAAACCATAACTTGTGTAAAACCGACTCAAAGTGGGATATATGAAAAACCGTCACAAAACATGCGATACAAGGGAATGAAATATCATATAATCAAAACATTAATATTTAAAGTCATTACGTAAATTTATACGATAAACGAACCATACGAAATATTATAAGTGAATTTATAAGAAAGAAATGAAGAAGAGGTTTCAGGGGGGTGCCAGCCGGCCCATAGGACCGGCCGCCGGCTACCAGGCTGGCACCTCAACATATATTGAAGACGAGTGAAAATACAGGAGAGTCCCAGCCGGTCAGGGGGACCGGCAGCCGGCTACCCGGCTGGGACCAACATAATACTAAAATCCTCCAAAATATACAGCTGCAGCCCCAGCCAGTTAGCTGACCGGCAGCCGGTCGGCCGGCTGGGACCACCTAACCCGTGATTCACTATGCTTCACTATAATCACTCAATTTCATTAACAACCATCATAATTAAAATCAACTATCATCATCATTCATCCATACTCATTAACAAGTATCAACTAACAACAACTATCATCAACAACACAATTCCTATGGTTAATAATCATATTCTAAATACGATTACTAACATAGAAAACACATTAAAACACATAATGATATCGAGTAACCCTTTACCGTTACCTTTACGCGTCTTCAATCTATTTCTAAGCCTTCCACCACTAGATAGTAATCCTTATCGGGGTCTTGAAGGTCTCCACCTAAACAAAGACGACAAAAGATGAATATAATTCACCTTTGAGAAAGACGGATAAATTGAAAAGTGAGAAAGACGGTAATTTTATTACCACTAAAGGTAAAGGACGATGAGAGCGGAAGATTAAGATGAAAATTAGCGGATTTGAGCAAGTAACGAAGGAGTAGTGTCGATTATAAGTTTGAGCAAGTATGGAGTTTAGGTTTTGGGTGGTTACTTGATGAGGAAGAAGGAGTGAGTTGTGAGGGAGTTTAGGGTTTGAGGGAGTGTAAGGGAGTAAGTGGGAAAATTATGGGAAAAAGCTCATAAGCGTCTTAAGACGTAACTTACTCGGAATCTCGCGTAAAGTCCAAAAACGAACTCGGAAATTATAAACTAGACACGGGAATTTTAATTCTAGACTAAAACTAAAGTTACGCTGAAAAGTATCTGTTTAATATTTTTAAATTACAAATATGGTACATTTGCGGGTGTTACAATATTTCTCATAAAAGATTGTCTAAGAATGATTGTAATGTGTTGGTTGAAAAGATGACTGCTAGAATTAAGGGTTGGAATAAGAGGAAGATTTCTTACACTGGAAGATTTACATTGGTAAATCTGTTCTGAGTACAATTCCTACCTACTGGGCACAGATTTTTATTTTGCCTATGGGGGTTCTTGATAAGCTTAAGGCACTGTGTAGGAATATTCTTTGGGAAAGGGAGGACACATATTCTAAGGCTCCTCTTGTTTCTTGGAATATCCTATGTAAGAGCAAAGAGAATGGAGGTCTGGGGCTGTTTGATAGCAGATTGTGGAATGTAGCTGCTTTGGGCAAGCTTGCTTGGTGGATACTTATTAAGAAAGATCATCTCTGGATAAAATGGGTAGATAAAATTTATCTGAAAGGGAGGAATTGGCTCACTTATGTTCCTAGCAGCTCAAGCTCTTGGGCATAGAGGAAGATATGTGCAGTCAAAGAAACCTATAGGGATGGGTTTATAGCAGGTAAATGGCAGGCAGATGATGATAGTTATACTATTCTGAAGGGCTATAATTGGCTGGCTGGGACTACTGCCTCTAGAGATCCTTGGAGTTGTACTATGTGGAACAGAATGAACATACCAAATCACAGTTTCATTTTATAACTGGCAATAAAAGAGAGACTTCTCACTCTTGATAGAATGCTGAGAATGGGATACACAGGTAGGGATTGTTGTTACTTATGTGAGAATAATATTGAAGATCATAAACATCTATTTCAGGAATGCTGTTATGCAAGGAAGTGCTATGACTGTTTGACTGAATGGACTCAGATTAATCCTAGAGGAGATCACTCACCTGCTGTATTGATCAGAATGAGGCAGCCCTCAGGTCTCATCAGAAAGATTTATTGGTCATTGGTGGTAGCTATCTATTATGGTATTTGGATGTGTAGGAACAAGTGCAGGCTGGGTTCTTATGTTATCAGACTTGAAAGCTGATAAGTGAATATTTATATGATTTTAACCCCCAATTTAGCTCGGTTTTGTTTATCATTTGTGCTTTGTTAAGCCATTTTATGAGGTAATACCGTCTTCTAGGCGAATTCCTGTGTTCTAACCCGTTTTGTAGGGAAAGTGACGTTTCTACGCCCTTTTTCTATATTCCCGAGCATTTGCCTAGAACCCGACGATTTGAAGAAGCAAGCTTGACGATTTCCGCAGTTTGGTCTTCAGACGATTTCCGCCTAATTGATTGATCTTCCGACAACTACGAAACGTCCTTGCTTCTTCTCTCTCTTTTGAATTAGTGAACCTTCTTGAAATGCCTTTCAGTTGGTCAAGCTTGCATCTTCAAATCGTCGGGTTCTAGGCAAATGCTCGGAAATATAGAAAAAGGGCGTAGAAACGTCACTTTCCCTACAAAACAGGTTAGAACATAGGAATTCGCCTAGAAGACGATATTAGCTCATAAAGTGGCTTAACAAAGCACAAATGACATACAAAACGAGCTAAATTGGGGGTTAAAACCATACAAATATTCACTTATCAAACTCCCCCAAGCTAGACCTTTGCTTGTCCTCAAGCAAACATAACAAACAATACCAGGACAAGGTTGCAAGCGTTGGCTACTACACCATCAAGAAACAAATCTCAACATAAAGCTTTGGAAACATAATGAATCATAACCCAAAAACAACGTGGGCAAAAATGATCATAAACATGGCTGAGATTTACAAAACGGCGTAGCACAAAGAATTTCGCTATAGAATTTTCGGCTCCTGCATGATCTTTTGACAAATGGACTCTCACGGCACACTCGAACACTCATGTATGTAAAAGGTGATTTCTTTATGTGTAAATTTTTTTGAGACACTCACCTATCTACGACTTATGAAAATGTGTCCGCAATCTAATATGGTAAACAATTCAAAACACAAGTCAAAGATCACAATGCACATAGAAAAGAAGCCGAAACAATGAAGAAGGCTTTGGGAAATGGGTTAAAGGTGCACAAATAGTTATGGTCATGTGAATATTAGAATGAGCTAGAAACTGACCAATGATAAATGAATACTCAATCCAAACTTTCGATCAATTTCCCAGAAGACGAAAAACGAAGACAGAAGTAACAGATTGGTTTATTACACATGAAACACAAGGGTAAACTCCTTCTGAATATTGACTTGACATTTTGAGAAGTTACTCACAACTTCTTCTTTTATTTCTTTTTTTCCTTTTTTCAATTTTTTTTCTTTTCCAATTTTTTCATTTTTCTATTTCATTTTTCTCTTTTTTTTTTCTTTTTTCGAACATAACTTCACTTCTTGAACTTTTTCGTTCTTCCAAATTCACTTTGTCATTAAGGAACAAAATCTTCTCAAAAGAGCACTCATACACCATAGTCTAGCTACTAGCTCAAAAGGTAGGCAATTTTTATATGTAGCTCTTATTTTGTGAAGCATTTGTATGAAGGGGCTAATTTTGAGGTGTAATTCAAAGTGAAAAAGGTTTCAAATCTTAGTGAATCATGAATGCAATGCTTATAGGAATGAAATGAGAACCATACTTATGCGTTTTGACATGACACACATCACAAGGAGAACTACACACACCTAAATGAGACTGGGTATGGATGTACCAGCCTAAGGAGGTTCTACCTTACAATATATGTAACTTGCCAAATGTCAAGATCAAGCGTACTCATCTATAGATTAATTCCATGCCTACTGTGTACAAGACTTCCCCATGTATGCACAATTCAATGAATATTGAACCATTATCTTTTGAAAGCTCTAAGTTTGGGAAATGTAACACGATAGCATAGTAAACAAGCAAGCAAAGCATGAAAAGCATTTAATTGTGTTCAGAAATTTTTTAAATTTTCTCAAAAATCTTCTCTTTCTTTTATTCAAAATTTGAAAAATGATAAACTAAAATGCAAAATGGGAAAATGCAATCCCTCCCCCAAGCTAAACATCACATTGTCCTCAATGTGAGCACAAAGACTAAACATGCAACGAGATGCTTAATGGGAAGAAGGGTAAAAAGGGAAAAAGATGAAAGAAAAATGAAGCTTACTAGTGAGCGCGGACTCCCCCAAGCTAGTCTTTTGGACTTGACAAGGAAGGTCTTCATAGATTTTTCAAAAACTCTCTCATCTTGCAAGGTAAAGCTAACAAAACAACGAAAAAAGGGAAAAATAAAAATAAAAATGCAAAAAGAGAAAACACGGGTTGCCTCCCGAGAAGCGCAAGTTAAATGTCTAGCTAGACTCTTTATTAATGAAAATCATTCTTTGTGCCTTAAAAAGCATGTCAATGCCCTTAGAAGTCGATCATATACCTGCGCATGAGCTATACAAAAACATATGTAAGCAATTGACAAGATATAGGCCTGAAATATTGAAGGTAATAATTGATATATCTTATCATTGTGCGCAGGACAAACTTCATAGATGACCACTGAACTGCTCCACTCGTCAGTGAGAGATGGAGTGAAATGTTTAAGATCATGGAACAAACAATTAGTTCCCAAAATATCATTAGTGGACTCTAATTGGGGGTAGGGTGAATCAAAGGATTGGGAATCAAAAATGGGTGGTTGATCCCACTTAATTTCAAGGCTGCGTTCACAAAACCCAGTATCATTTTCAAATAAATCTGGAATATCCTTAGCGAAGGGATTTTCAAAGAAATCTGATGACTCGATCAACGACTCTCCATGGGAGTCACAAATGGGCTTAACAACATCCTTGTCTAAAGTCTCGACTACCATATGGTCAATATCAAAAATTGGGGTCTCAAAATTGTCAAATGGAACGACACTAGAGTGACTTTCAATAGAAAAGGTTGGACCATCATCATCGTCATCTATTAATTCATATGATTGGGGAGAATTAGACTCACATGGGGGACATGAAAAAGCACAGAAGAAAATAGACTCACATGGGGGTGAAAAAGCATAAGGAAAATTGATTGGTTTACATTTTGTAAACGTGGGTTCTTCCTTTTGCCCTTTGAGTATTTGAAGTTGAGCCCTGATTTCATTGATTTGCTCTTGGATTCTCAACTGCCGGTGCGTTTCATCCAGAGATTGGGATGCCATAAAGTCCAAGAAAATCCAAAGTTCCTTTCCTCTCTTCTGATAAAAGCTTCCAGCACTCAATTGCATAGCCAGGTTACGACACTTAATGACCATTCCATGAATCACGACATCTCTCATATAGGTCTCATCAAGGGTATACCCAAGAGAGATAATATGTCTACAATAGCTATAAAATCGGTTGAGGTATTCATGGAAAGGCTCGTTCTCGCATTGTGGTGGTTGGAAATAGATAGTCATTGAGAGAAAATAAAGCAATCCCTTTGAAAGAAAATATTCCTATTATCTGAAAAGAGTCATTATACTACAAGGAAAAGGTGAGAAAAATCTCAAGGAACAAGTGTTCCTCGACACAAAAGAAAAGAAGAAAAAAAATAAAAAGACAAGGTAAAACTCTACTAATCACAAATAAACAAAACCGTGCTCCCCGGCAACGGCTGTAACACCCGGAAATGTACCCTATTTTCTAGTAGAAATATTTTACGAAATCTTTTCAGCAAATTTAAGTTTTAATTTATAATTTTTATGTTTCGAGTCGAATTTAGAATTTCCGAGTTCGTATTTGGAATTTCTGCGAGATTCCATGAAAAAGCCGTCTTAAGGCGAGTTTGACTTTTTGGTTGACTTTTCCTTACTTATACTCTAATTCCCTTAACCTAATTCATTACTCCAAAATCAAACACAAACCTTCTTCCTCTTTAAGAAAACTCAATCCTTGCCTCCTTAGCTTTTTACGATCTTTGATTCGTCGTAACTACTTCGTTACTTGATAGAATTTACGTAAGTTCGTCTTATTCTTCCCCTCTTACCTTCCTCTATCCGTATTGGTAATAAAATTACCGTCTTTCTCGCTTTTTAAATTATCCGTCTTTCTCAAGATGAATTTTATTCATCTTTTATTACCTATTTGTAGGTGGAGACTTCTAGGAAGGTTTAGTAATCGATTAAAGACGCGTAAAGGTAACGGTGAAGGGCTACTCGGTATCATTTACGTGTTTTACATGATTTCCATGTTAGAATTCGTTTTTTTTGGAATACAATTAGAAAGCTTAGAAATTATGATCTTGAGGATGATTGTTGTTAGTTGATGATTGTTGATGATTAATATTGATTGTTGATAGTTGATAGAAGTAAATTAGGAAAATTGGAAATGATAGAAATGGTGTTTGTTGTTCTCGGGTGACTCGTGCAAATTCACAGCACTTACCCTTTTTGGTAGAATGCTCATATCTCCTTCATTACTTGCTTGTTTTGGGCTTGTGACCACTCGTTGGAACCGTAAGAGGATAAGCTATCACCTCGACTTGGAATTTCTGCATTCCCATATCTAGAACTCTAGTTATAACAGTTTGAAGTGAACCCTTGTTTAAGTTAGTTTCCAAACTTGTTGTTTTGGAGAGTTATCTATGTTTCTTACTTATTATGCTTCTTAAACTTGGTCTAATGCTTGGGTATCATGTATTGATTCATGTTTTGGATATATGATATTTTCCTTCGCTTGTATCACATGTTTTGTGACGGTTTTTGCTATGTCCCACTTTGAGTCGATTTTTACAAATGTTACGGTTTGAGCACTATTTTGTCTTGTGCTTTATACTCTCATTTCCTTGGCTACCTTCCCGTTCGTAAGGCTGGAATGTCGGAACGGAGAGGTATCCTACTGCTTAATTGCATGTGTAGTGGGCATACGACGACGTTGTTGGGAGTTGAACGCTATGCGTTGATCGACCCGGCCGTCAAATGTTGTGTACTTGCGAGGTGGTGTTATTTGCATGTAGCGTACCGCTTGTTATGAGGCTTGAGCTCTTTTCCGCCTCTTTCGTGAATTGATCGACCGAATTTGGGGTACTCGGCATATATATTGTAAGACCGAGTCTTGGATGCGAAACGTCATCGCGTGTCGAATCGGAACATGATTTATTCCGAGAGTCTGGCCAGGTTTAGACTAGGCCCGTATTATTATCGTCGTCCTACCAGGAGGAAATTAGTCTACCTATACGAAATGTCATCGTATATGGGTTGAGGGAAATGTCATCCGTGAACGCCTTTTAATCATACTTGCCATGTACACGATGCTAGTGCGTTTCATTTACCGTGAGAGTTTTCGTCTTTGTGTCGTCGTTCTTTGAATGCGTGATTTCATGATATTATTCATGGTCATTGCATGATTGGACACCGTCAATGTCTTGGTTCGTGAATGGATGATAATATGTTGGATTTATGTGATCATCACATGACTTGACTTGGTTTGTCTGTCGAGTCTCAATCTTATCAATCTTATACCGCTAACGGTGAGATGTAAGCCCTAGTGAGCGTATTCGATTGCCTAAGAGTGTCTTCCCCGAGTCTTTGAATAACATGTTGGTTTCGGATTTGATTTCCACATGATCTTATCATTTTCTATAGAATTGCCTATCTATTCTTA
>JAIUZE010018098.1:0-34651 GCA_022085475.1 Heliosperma pusillum
AACGGAAGTCAAAGTTGACTGAAAAGTCGAGAAAAGTCGAAGATGACTTAAAAGTCAAGAAAAGTTTAGGACGACTTAAAAGTCAAGACAAAGTCAATGACGACTTTAAAAAGTCAAGAAAAGTCAAAGATGACCAAAACGTCTTTTCAATGAATCGCACAGAAAATTCCAAATACGAACGCGGAATTTCAAAATAAGACTCGGAACAAAAATTCCTATTTTAAAAACTTAAGTTCTACTGAAAAGTGTTAGTAAATATTTTTACTAGAAAAATCGGGTACTTTTCGGGTTGTTACATACACTACTTGTATGTTTTAAGCAGCTTTTCCCTATCACTCTCCCCCCTAAACTGGTAAAAACTATCCATTCAAGATAGATTTAAGGGGAATTTATTTTCATATCCACCTTAGAATACATCTAATTTCTTCTTTTATAACTTTAATCAATGGTTCTCTTCATGAGAATATAACACGGGGAGTTCAATATTATGCAATTGGTTTTCTATGTGCTGAAATAATATTCCCCAAAGAGATCGTTTAATCCATTTGAAAGTAATTGTGCTTCATAAGATTGCACTCGTGGACTTCCAGCCACTGAAATTTATTTTTCTATGTGGGGTTTTATCCACTTCTACAACATCAATAATGAATGACTTTATCAGTAAGATCTCTAAAAATAATACTCAATCTTATTTGCGCGTCTTGCTATTCGCTCAATTAAAAAAAAACAAAAAGGGTTTTCAGCACTTTATTGTCTTATTTCTAAGGTAAACTTCTGGTTTATCAAAACAGGTATAATGAGAACCCGGATGGCCTCAACTGTCACATTTTTAATAATTTGATATCAACTTTCTATTTTTGCATATAATTCAGGGAGACATATTCATATGCATTTTGCTATGTATCGATAATTTTACTTATCACATGCCACATTATTAGTTGAATATTCTATTCATTCTAATCTTCTTGTTAGCTATATGTAAATAAACTTAAATGAATTTATTTACATTTGGCCAGATAAATGATGTGACGTTAGACATAAATTGATGTCTTATATATAAGCAAGACTATTCAATATTTATATTATGAGTATTCATGTTATAGTATATATATAACTGATAAGAACAAGCTGAATTGTCTCCATAAATATTGTTGACTTCTAAAGTTCCTATCAAATCTTTCAAATGCAATATAAAATATCATAAATTTGTGCTAACAACTCATTTTCATTCTCATATGCTTAGGATATATATTATTTATCATTTAGATGATCAAATAAATTTAGAAGTCAGATCTTCCTTTTAGGTGAGATGGATATTGAGCATTGTTCAAATCGGTTGCAATAATGTCAAACCATTGATCGACTTTTTTTTACTCCATTATATACATATGTATGTATTGCTCGTATTCTCACATATTAAGAATTGTCAATACCTTTAGTTCTGTACCATCCCACTTCTGGTGAGATTTGTGATTTTTTTATTATCTTTTTGTGATTTTGGATGCCATTCGATATTTCACGCTCTTTCTCAAATTTTCGTTATTTCAAAATGTGTTTCCATCGGCACCAATATTTTATACCCGAGGGATAATATATGTTGAATGTGCCACTACTTCATCAACGTATTATAATATCATTCGAATAACATTTTAATAAAATACATAATTTCACAACCATGGTCCACAATAAATCACAATTTTCAGATATGTTGCAAATATATGTATTTTAATTTCTCAATGTACTATCAAAGAACGTATTATAATATTTGTCTCATATACATGTTGGTTTTAGAATCAAACATGTGAGATAATCTTATAAAATCATGTACATGGAAACAATTCAAATATCAAATGTACAAAATACTCACACAATAATCAAATCACTAAATATATATTAGATTCATACGTTTACTTGTTGTGTAATTTCATAGAGCTATACCATATTCAACTATTTTATTTCCATTGTCAATATCCAAATACTAATACAGATAATTTGAATATGTATCTTTATACGATCTCCAATTCCACATAGTAAAATAACCACAAAAATATTCTTTTCAAGCCAAACTATTATCGTCACCATCATATTCGATATTATAATTTTTAACATTTCATTCAATATAATCAAATCAATTTTCATTTTTAAGATGGTCTTTGCACGTATACAACAAGTACATATTTTATCGAAATAGTAATATAACAAAATTTCACATGATGCATATAATCCAAGGCATACATTGAATATCATCGCTAAATCATGTAAGTAAATTTCTCAAAATCATGTTATTTAACATCATTGGAAAAATTATTCAATAACTCTTAACAAAAGTTCAGTTGTTAATTTAATTCGTAGGTTTCACTTTTTTATAAAAGAAAGGTAGTAGTCTCAGTCGCTCAATTCTTTAATTCTTTATCTAAATATTCTCAAAACGCATATCGAAATGCTTGTACATAACGTTTAAAAATCTTGTTTTAACATCATCATATAAGTCTCACTTAAGTACGCAATATTACAATATGTTCATCATAAAACTTGAGTTAAAACATTTTTTATTATATACAAAGATATGAACGTACGATAATTTATTTATATATACCACTAATTGTTATAACTTCTCATAACATCATTAAATTACAGTTTCTATTTATCATTCATGTAAAATATTCGTGTCTATTAGTTTATCATAGGTACCTCAATGATGTTTTAAATTCATATAAAATTTAAAAACATTTGACAAAGACTATACGTGAAGGTAATACCCTATGAGAGATTGAAATGTTCCAAATAAATCTCTAAGGAGAATAACACGTGTTGTACTCTTTTTCCTTATCCATGGTTTTGTACCACTGGAATTTTAATGGAAAGGTTTTAACGAGACAACTTGTTATGCGTGTTAGGAGATCAGTGTATGTACTAGGAAGGTTTTCATCGAAGCATCTTCTTCAGGAATGGACATCCAAGGGGGAGTGTTGTGAAAACTTATTGTGGATGCCCATAAGTCACATGTATTAAGGATACCTTTAAATGTCATTGAATAGATGATGTATCTAGACTAATCCTTTTATTTTCCCACGACATAACCTCTACTCATATTTGTGTATATATACTCCATTGTTGATGATCATTATTTATATACATATTTTATGCCTCCCTTAGATGCATTTAACTTGATTTACCGTCTTTCTTTGCTTATTTCTATTTTATTTTAGCTAGAATATCAATTTTTCCGCTTTTCTTATGTTTTAATGCAGATTGGATGCATTTGGAGCTTTTTGAGTAGATATGGAGCATGGCGGAGGTGGATCGTGGAAAGTTAGGCACGGGAATCGAGAAGAATCAAGAAGAATCGAGAAGAAAGAGAAGAAATGAAGAAAAGTGAAGAAACAAGCCAAAATGAAGGGCTGCTCGACCGAGCAGACCTACATTGCTCGGTCGAGTCGAACTGTTCTCTAGCTCGATCGAGCAGAATCATGTTGCTCGATCGAGCAACCTATGTTTTCGGCGGCTTTCTCTTATTTTCCTAAACTTTAACCTAATTAATTAGATCTTTTGTATTATAAAAAGAAAGCTCGTCTTTCATAATTAGACATGCTTCCTTATGCTTTTTAATGCTGTTATACTTTAAATCAGAAACCCTAATTTAGTTTACTTTTCCTCCGGATTTTATTCATCAAAGACGATTGTCTTTAGTTCAACTTGTAATCGGTATTCTTCAATCTTTCTTCGTTATTCAATTTAATTGTCTTCTAGTTCTTTAATTATTCTTTGTTCATCCTTTCATTGTTGTTAATCATGTTTACTTTAATCATTATTGTTGTTATTTATATTATTATGAGTAGCTAAATTCCTTTCTAGGGTTGAAAGGGGATCTAGGATTGTTAGAAGGGGTAGATTAATTGATTGAATGCAATTGCATGGTTATCGTTTGATTATCGTTTTAATTCTAGTTGTTTGATTACTGGCCAGGATTAATTAACTAGTCTCGCGAATTAGGATTGACACCGACCGGGTTAAGACTAAGATAGGCTACGATAATTGAATAGAACTCGTTTAATGATAGCGATCGCATGTTAAATTGTAGATCTAAAGTGCATAATTGAATCGACCGATCTTGTGACCTTAGATAGCTTTATTGCATGATAGTTGATTTTATCCCTACCCCTGAACAATAATCCTAGTGAACCTGAGACCCTAGACTTTTAATCTCATTGTTTTTAACCTTATTAGTTTGTTATTGCTTATTATTAGTTGTTATTATTATTAGTTGTTCTTGTTTGCTATTAGTTATTGTTATTGTTGATTGCTTTTAGTTTAGAACTCAATCTCAAACCCTAAATTGTTACTTTACAGACGAACTTAGTTTAACAGATTAGAATACTACCGCCTCCCTGTGGATTCGATACCTTGCTTACCTCTGACTATTAGTTAGTTGTGAATTAGGTTTACTTTGATTAAGGTGACACGACTTTACCCTTATCAAATTTGGCGTCGTTGCCGGGGAGGCAACAATTTTCTGTTTGTTTCTACTTGGTTTGTCTTTTTCGTCTCAGGGAACCTAAGTTCCTTGAGACCCTTCTCATCCTTTTCTTTAGTTTTTGTTTATGCCCAGGTGTTCTAGGTCCGTTCTCGTGCCCTACGATTCCGAACCAGAGAAGACTCTCCGGTCTAGACGAAACTTTTGGAAGGAAATTCAAGAAGCGGAAGACTTAAGTACGCTTAAAACAGTTTACGCCGAATTCGTCGCAGAAAAACCATCCTTAGAAGAGGATACACCTATTTATGCACCTACTACAACCATGCTTACTCTAGCCAGCCATTCGGAGCCTACCGTTGCATCTATTCCCAAGGGATTTCAACTCCCTACTACGGGTAATAGTACTTTTGAGATTCGTCCATATTATATCTCTTTGGTGGAGCAAAACATGTTTGGAGGGAGCCCTACTGAGGATCCTGCTAACCATATGGAGAAATTCACCAACTATTGTTGCTCTATTCCTTTAATGGGTGGGGTGACGCAAGATCAGATTAAGTTGGTGTTGTTTCTTTTTTCATTACGAGACGGGGCAGAAGATTGGTTGAGTGAGTTAGATATGGCTGCACTTGGCATCACCGATTGGAATTCTTTGGCTCTTGCATTCTACAAAAGATATTTTCCGCCACAGAAAACAAATGCCATTCGAAGTCAAATCACAAGTTTCAAACAAGGTCCCAATGAGAACTTTAATGAGGCCTGGGTTCGCTTCAAAAAGCTTGTCAAGTCTGTTCCACATCATGGTTTTGATACTTGGTTCTTATGCAACCAATTTTATAATGGGTTATATGATGATCAGAGGACGTTGTTAGATTCTGCTGCTAATGGGAGATTCCAAAATAACACTACTGATGCCAATGCTTGGAAGTTAATTGATGAGATGGCTACTCACACTACTGAGTATGGGAATCCTAGGGGTAATGTGAGGAGAGGAGGTTCGGATAATGCAGTTGCAGCTCGGTTGGAGGCATTAACTGCCAAAATTGCCGGGTTACAAACTTCAAAGTCCTTGGAAAATAAGCAAACGGTTCATGCCATGGTTCAACAAGAGCCATCCTGTGAAAGATGTGGTACTATGAGGCATAATGCAGTGGAATGTATGAGTACGGTTGAGCAAGTCCTTGCCTTTCAATCTTTTAAGCAAGGTACACCTTACACCAATTTTTACAATGAAAGGACAAAAGAGCATCCCAATCTGTCCTACCGAAGTCAGAATGTTCTTAATCCTACCCCACCGCCACATCAGCAACAAGGTTCCTCTTATGTGATTCCTCAGAATCGCAATTTCCAAGGTAACTTTAACCGTTCCAATCAAGGTGGAACCACATAAGCACGAGGGGGATATGGCCAAAACTTTCAACAACCTCCACCTCCACCACCTCCAAGTAATGATATGGCAGAATTGAAAGCCATGTTGCAGCAGAGTCTTATGCTACAACAAAAGCAAGATGCTCAGATCTCACAGTTGATAGCTCATAACAAGATGGTTGATACTCAAATCGCCCAATTGGCAATTCAAAATCCACATAAACAACCGGGTAAGCTTCCTCCTCAAGGACACCCTCCACATGAACAAGCCAATGCTATCACTTTGAGGAGTGGAACCCATTACAAAGGCCCTGAAATGATAGGGGATGAAACCAATGAAAGCTTGGAAGTTACTGATCAAAGTTCAAAAAACAGCGAAAAAGAGACTGAAAAGGGGGTTGCTCGATTGAGCACACCCCTCTGCTCGATCGAGCAACCTCTGAAAAAGTCGACAAATCTGCTCGAAAAGTTCCTGAAAGTTACTGTTCAAAAAAACTCGATCGAGCAACCCCCTCTGCTCGATCGAGCAACCCTTGATCAAGATGATAGCACTTCTAATTCATCTTCCAAAGCCAAAGAAGCCGAGCCAATTGTCATTGCACTTCCCTTTCCGCACCGCCAACATAAATCCAAGCTTGATAAACAGTTTGGGAGGTTTATGGAAGTGGTCAAGAATCTGCAAGTGAGTGTACCTTTTACCGAGTTGATTACTCAAGTGCCGGCTTATGCAAAGTTCATGAAAGATATATTGACAAGGAAGCGGTCCTTTAATGAAGTGGAGACGGTTGCATTCACTGAGGAATGCAGTGCTGTGATGCAATCCACATCACCACCTAAGCTAAAGGATCCAGGGAGTTTTTCTATTCCTTGTAATATAGGTTGCTTAGCAATTGATAAAGCCCTTTGTGATTTAGGGGCTAGTGTTAGTGTTATGCCATTTTCTATATGCAAAAAACTTAATATGGGTCAACTTACTGTTACAACCATGACCTTACAAATGGCCGACCGTTCTATTAAACACCCTCTAGGGATTTTAGAAGACGTACCGGTTAGAGTAGAGAAGTTTTTCATACCAGTTGACTTTGTTGTCTTAGATATGGCTGAGGACACCCAAATTCCTATCATCTTGGGACGACCATTCCTCCATACTGCGGGGGCGGTTATAGATGTTAAGAATGGGAGATTTACACTAACAGTGGGGGATGTTACAATCACTTTCAATTTAGACAATGCCATGAAACACCCCATGTTAGAAGAGACATGTCATAGAGTCGATATTGTGGATTTATCTATTGATGACTGTCTTTCTTTATGTTTGAATAGGGATCCTCTGGAGATCGCCTTAATTTCCAGCACTACTGAAGTTGGAAGCTCACGGAGTGAAGAAGTAGTTGAGATGGAAAAACTGCTGACAGGAGAGGACTGCAAGGCACAAAAGGTTTATAGCTTAGGTAACCCCCCTAAGGTTACCGAGGTAAAGAAACCTGAACTTAAACCCTTCCCCTCTCATCTTAAGTATGTTTTCCTTGATTCCCATGAGATGAATCTTGTAATTGTCAGTGCTAGCCTATGTGAAAGCCAACTTACTGATTTGTTGGTGGTTGTAAAAAGACATAAAAAGGCTATAGGTTATAGCATTGATGATTTACAAGGTATTAGTCCTGACTTTTGTATGCACCGCATCCACTTAGAAGAAGACCATAAACCTTGTAGGCAGGGTCAACGTCGTTTGAACCCCACTATGCAAGAGGTAGTTAGAAAAGAGGTGCAGAAATTGTTAGATGCGGGAATCATATATGCTATTTCTGATTCCAAGTGGGTTAGTCCTGTTCAGGTAGTCCCTAAGAAGGGAGGGACTACGGTCGTCACTAATGAGAAAAACGAGCTTATATCAACTAGACTAGTGACAAGGTGGAGGATGTGTATTGATTATAGGAGGCTGAATGTAGCCACTAGGAAAGACCACTTCCCTCTTCCCTACATTGACCAAATGTTAGAGCGTCTAGCGTGTCATAAGTATTTTTGTTATCTAGACGGCTACTCGGGATTCTTTCAGATCCCCATTCATCCTGACGATCAGGAAAAGACTACCTTCACATGCCCTTATGGTGTCTTTGCTTACCGAAGAATGCCTTTTGGGTTATGTAATGCTCCTGCCACCTTTCAACGTTGTATGCTGGCTATATTTTCTGATTATATCGAGTCTATTATGGAAGTCTTTATGGATGACTTCAGTGTTTATGGGACCGATTTTGATAGTTGTTTAGCTAATCTGACTAAGGTCTTGCAACGTTGTGAGAAAAGCAATCTTGTGTTAAACTGGGAGAAGTGCCACTTCATGGTAACTGAAGGGGTGGTACTTGGTCATTTGGTGTCTGGACGAGGCATCCAAGTGGATAAAGCTAAAGTGGAAGTGGTTGAGCAATTACCGTACCCGGTGAATGTTAAAAGTTTTAGACGTTTCCTTGGTTATGCGAGGTTCTATCGCCATTTTATTAAGGATTTTTCAAAGATTGCTCAACCAATGACTAAGCTTCTCCATAAGGATGCCCCGTTTGTATTTACTGACGAGTGTGTTAAGTCTTTTGACAAGATTAAACAAGCTCTAATCTCAGCTCTTATTATCCAGTCTCCTGAATGGACATTGCCGTTTGAGATAATGTGTGATGCCAGTGACTATGCAGTTGGGGCTGTTTTGGGGCAAAGGAAGGATAAGGTGCTGCATTCAGTTTACTATGCCAGTAAGACGTTGGATGATGCGCAAGTTAACTATGCTACCACTGAGAAAGAGTTACTTGCAGTTGTCTTTGCGTTAGATAAATTTAGAGCCTATCTTGTGGGTTCTAAGGTGATAGTCTATACTGACCTTGCAGCACAAAAGTACTTGTTGGCTAAGAAGGAAGCCAAACCTCGGCTTATTCGTTGGATCTTGTTGCTACAAGAATTTGATTTGGAGATCCGGGATAAGTCAGGTGCTGAGAATGTGGTTGCTGACCATTTGTCTCGTTTAAGGTTCGAAGGGGGAGGTTCCATCCCCATTGATGATTTGTTTGCTGATGATCATCTCCTTGCCATTACCATGGAGAATCCATGGTTTGACGATTATCCTAACTTTTTGGTTGGGGGAATTATGCCTCCCGATCAATCCTATCAGCAAAAGAAGAGGTTTCAACACGATGTCAAGAGGTATTTTTGGGAAGATCCTTATCTATTCCGGGAATGTGCTGACGGCATTTATCGACGATGTATTCCAGAGGGTGAGGTACATGCTATCCTTTCTCATTGTCACTCTTCTTCATATGGCGGTCATCATGGTCCCTCAAGGACATTTGCTAAAGTTATGCAGTCGGGTTTTTATTGGCCAACTATTCTCAAGGATGCTACTACTTTTGTCCGTTCTTGTGACGCATGTCAAAGGACGGGAAATATTTCGCAAAGGCATGAGATGCCTCAAACGGGTATTTTGGAAGTTGAAATATTCGATGTTTGGGGTATTGACTACCAAGGGCCATTCCCATCTTCCCATGGTAACCAATATATTCTAGTAGCAGTTGATTATGTCTCCAAATGGGTGGAAGCCATTGCCACTCCCACTTGTGATGCCAAAGCAGTTATCAAACTGTTTCAGAAGATCATTTTCCCACGATTTGGGGTTCCTCGTGCTCTCATTAGCGATGGAGGAAAGCATTTCAATGAACGCCATCTTAACTCTTTATTGAAGAAATATGGCGTTACACATCGTCGGGGGTTAAGTTATCATCCGCAGACAAGTGGTCAGGTAGAGGTTTCTAATAGGGAGATTAAATCTATCCTTGAGAAAGTCGTGAGTAAATCTAGGAAGGATTGGAGTCGTAAGCTCGATGACACTTTATGGGCTTACCGAACTGCTTTTAAGACTCCAATCGGTGCTTCTCCATATCGGTTAGTCTATGGCAAGGCGTGCCATTTACCGGTAGAACTTGAGCATAGGGCTATGTGGGCCATAAAAGAGCTTAATATGGATCCCTCACTGGCGGGTGAGAAACGACTTATGCAATTGAACGAGCTCGATGAGTTTCGATTGCATGCCTATGATAGTGCTCGGGTTTACAAGGTGAAGACAAAGAAATGGCATGACAAGCATATCCTGCAGCGGGAATTTAAAATTGGTGATAAAGTATTATTATTTAACTTCCGTTTGCGTTTGTTTCCAGGTAAACTCAAGTCCAGATGGTCAGGACCGTTCACAGTCACCGAGGTGAACAAGTTTGGGTCGGTTTCACTACAAATCGACAAGGGTGAAGTTTTCAAAGTCAATGGTCAACGCTTGAAGATCTATTATGATGGAGCATTTATTCGAGTGATAGAGGCCGTCGACCTTTTCACTCTTGATAAATCCCCATGACTTTGAGGTAACACGGTCGTGCGGGACCGCTATAAACTAGCGCTAAACGGGAGGCAACCCGGCATTTACTTGTATTTCGTTTGTAAATTTTATTTCGATTAGCTTAGTTATTAATGTTATAGTTTAATTAGATTTAGTTTGGATAGTTAATATAGTTGTGCTTTATTGAGTGCGGTAAGGGAGCGATCTAACAATTTTATTGAGTATTTGCAGCTAATACAAAAATTGGAAGTCGCTTTAATAATGAAGAAACGAAAAGAAAGAAAGGAGAAAAGAAGAGAAAAATGAGAAAAAAACTGAAATCATAGGTTGCTCGATCGAGCATCGTGACTTGCTCGATCGAGTTTTCCTGTGCATCACATATCCAGCCACTCGAGCAAACTCAAAAATCAAGTTTTTCTAGGTTGCTCGATCGAGCAGACCTACTCTGCTCGATCGAGTCGCCCGGTTCAGACCGGCCCCGACACCCTAAAACCAGGTTTTCCCCCAAATTTTTCTCATTGTTCTTCTTATTTCGCCTCAACCTTTGTTTCCCTCACCCTTATTCCCTCATAACACGCAAGCAAACTCATTCAAATCATCAATTAGTCATCAAGCTAGCATCAACAATCATTATTTTACTTGTTTTAAGTTCAATTTGTCAAGAAATTGGTGTTCTTGCTCCCTTATTTTGCCCAAATCGTGAATCTAGGGTTTGCTTCTTATTTCTTCAATTTTGTGCTTCTAATTCATTGTTTTTGCTTCCTAGCTTTGTTATTTAGTAATTAATCACTATTACATTGCTAATTGCTCCGTCTTTCTTGCGTTTTAGACTCCAATTTGAATTTTTTTCGAGTTAGGTTTGCTAATCCGTCTTTTTTGAGCATATAGTTTAGTAATTAATCACTATTACCCTATTACCCTAGCTTTGTTATTTAGTAATTAATCACTATTACCCTACTCGCTGTGTGTGCCCCTCCGTTATCCGTTCCCTCGGTTTTGATAATGCCATGTTTGATATGTTTGACCGAATTGGGTTCGGTGGGCTATATTCCCTTAATGAGCTTTCGTATCGACCTTTGACACTAGAATTTTTCAGTTCCTATGATTGGGACGAGACCAATAAACGTGTGTCTTTTAGGTTGCTTAATCGGGATTTTGTGTTGTCTTATGCCGAATTGTAAAATCATTTGGGTCTTTCTCTAGGTGACGATGATGCTTTTGCTGCTATTCCTTCCGGCTTTCAAGCCGTTGAATATTTTCGTTTATTTACTGGTCTTCCTGAGGCACGTGTTAATGCTATGGCGGTAAATGATGTGCAGCATCCTTGTCTGAGGTTATTTTTGCGTTTCTTTAGCCTCATTTTGTTTGCCAGGAAGGACCTGAGTAAGTTAAATTCTCATGAGGTTTTGTTACTTGCTTCTACCCTCAACCCCAAGCATGAGAATGATTTTTATTTTCACCCGGTCGGGTTGGTGTGCTATGCTTTCTGGAGGGTTAATTCCCCTACCCAACATTCTTTAGACTGTGGTGCCTTAGTCACTAGGTTGGCTAGGCGACTTGCAGGGTTTGGGGGAGACCGTAGATACACACCAATGACCCCAATTCATGCCCCTAGAGTAGACGAGGAGTACCTACGCCACACACTATGCTGGATTAATGCGTTAGGAGACGCTAGATTTCAGTGGCGAGTACGGGGGTCCCAGTGGATAGCTCTTCCCGATAGGGATAACCATCTACCTTCTACAGAGCGGTTACCCACCCATGATCCTCAGACTGGACCTACCCCTCTTCCTCGTTCTTATGTGGTTCCACCTGAGCTTGTTTTTACTTTGGCCGAGAACCGTCGACCTCGTCGGCGGATTACCCCATCTTCTACTGCTCAGACTACCACCACCCCAGCTCCACACTTTGCACCCACCCCAGCTCCATACCCTTACCCTCCACCTGCTTATTCTTATAATCCGGCTTTGGAGAGGGAGATTAGGATTCACCAAGGAACTAACAATGATTTGGTGATGAGGGGACTTTGGGAGAACCTTATGCGGACTGATCTTAATGCCACTGCTGGTTGGACTCCGCCGAGCTACTACCGAGGTCCGGGTGATGAGACTGGTGTGTTCCACAATTATGGGGTGACTCCTCAGCAGTTTTCCCAGGAGTTTAGTCACGATTATGGTTGCCTGGGTCGTTCTTGGTATACTCCCATCCGACCGGATGCTCCAGTTGGTGGGTTTAGTGAGCCATCTCGGGCTTCTTCTTCTGGTGCTGCTCAGTGGGGTGATGATGATGATGATGATGATCAGGCGCAGTAGTGGCAGCTGGTCACTACACCCCCATTTTGCAGCTGGTCACTACACCCCCATTTTGCAGCTGGTTTGGGGGAAGCCATGTCTATAAGCTGGTATTATCTATCCTTGTACTTTCTTTTATTGTATTTTCTTTTAGTTATTTCTCATTCCCTTTTGTTAGTTGTGTCCTTTAGGTTGCTGCTGTTGGTTGATATGTGATTGCTGTGCTGTTAGCGTCACAATGAGGACACTGTGACATTTAGGTTTAGGGGAGAGTCTTTATTTATGTTGTGTGTTTATTTCTGTTGTGTGAAAGAAAAAAAAAAGAAAAAATCCATAAAAATTGAAAAATTTACAAAATCCAAAAACATGTTTTTTATTTTATTAGGTCGAGTCTTGGTGAATTGAATAGCAATGATGATAATTTGCATTGTTTTTGCATTTGAATCCCAAAATAAGTTATCTATGTACATTGTTTTGACTTACTATTTTTGAAAACAAAGCTCATAGTACAAGTCTTGACCGTTTTTGACTTACCTTATGCTAATTAGATTTGGCAATTTTTGTTGGTAAACCACTTAAAATTCTGAGGTCTATAGAGCTTCCTAGGCCAGGAACATCAATAAACTGGTCTCATTGTCTTTAGGCTTGAGTGTGGTAGTCCTTGTGGAATATGTAACATCAAATTGCATAAGTGTGACATTCGTTTCTTGATACTATACGCGTTCGTTTGATAAGTGCATGATGAAAGGTGGTTCTTTTTGTTCAAATAAGCCTCACATAGCCAAAAAGACTTGATTTTATACCCTTATTATTGAGTTCTTTTTATTTAGCCATTTTGAACATTTGTAGCCTGTTTCATAACCTATCTAATAGCTACATTCCTAGAACTTGCCTACCTTATCGGGACAGTCGCAGTTGTATGTTTTTCTTATCTACTTGTCTACTATGGTTGGGTCGGGATTTCAAAAAGAATATCAATTGGGTGTAGCAAGTATGTTGGCAATTGTGTCATTTATTCCCTTTGTTGAGAAAAGTTGTGAAGCAAAAGATCTGAAAAGGAAAAAAAAAGGAGAAAAAAAAAGTGATGAAAAGATTAAATTTGAAAAAATGATGAAAAGAAAAAATAAAAAGAGAAAAAAGAAAGAAATATATGTTGCTTCATTGAATTATTCAAGGGATAATGAAAGGGAATTTACTAGAGTCTAATCCATTTTTCAGAGAGCAATATCGATCTCTCTCTTGCGTTGTCAAAGTTTAAGATGATTTCTCTAGTTGGTGTTGGTTTGTGCTAGTCTTGTAGATTTGTTTTGGTAAGTGTCGCTGCGACTACCGGTGTTAGCCCCACATTTCCATACGTGCCTTGGCACAATCCACTTCTATACCTTCACCCATTAGCCTCCCTTTTTGTCCTGATTCATGTACTTTATAGCGAATGCGTATTTGTTGGGGAAATTACTATCACATTAGAATGCATGCATGTTTCATAAGTTGAGTGAGTGTTTCTATTTCTTTCTATCTTCACAAAACTCACCTTTACACAAACTTATGAGTGCTTGAGTGAATCCGCGAGAATCCGACAAATTAAGCCTTGCAAGATTGAAAGGTATTTGGTTTTTGTCTATACTACGGTATCATGTAAAATCTTGGAATATGAGCTGCGTTTTCTACTTTTCCGTACCTTTGAATTTGTTTTATTGGTACAACTTGGTCATTACTTTGTTAAAGATATGGATAGCTTGGGATTTGTATGTGCATTTACATTAGCTTTGAGTTTTTCATTCACCATTTGTATGTTTGTCCTTGTATAGTGTTGAGTGCTTTGCTTGGGACAAGCAAAGGATTGGTTTGGGGGAGTTTGATGATCATTATTTATATACATATTTTATGCCTCCCTTAGATGCATTTAACTTGATTTACCGTCTTTCCTTGCTTATTTCTATGCTATTTTAGCTAGAATATCGATTCTGCCGCTTTTGTTATGTTTTAATGCAGATTGGATGCATTTGGAGCTTTTTGAGTAGATATGGAGCATGGCGGAGGTGGATCGTGGAAAGTTAGGCACGGGAATCGAGAAGAATCAAGAAGAACCGAGAAGAAAGAGAAGAAATGAAGAAAAGTGAAGAAACGAGCCAAAATGAAGGGCTGCTCGACCGAGCAGACCTACATTGCTCGGTCGAGTCGAACTGTTCTCTAGCTCGATCGAGCAGAATCATGTTGCTCGATCGAGCAACCTATGTTTTCGGCGACTTTCTCGTATTTTCCTAAACTTTAACCTAATTAATTAGATCTTTTGTATTATAAAAAGAAAGCTCGTCTTTCATAATTAGACATGCTTCCTTATGCTTTTTAATGCTTTTATACTTTAAATGAGAAACCCTAATTTAGTTTACTTTTCCTCCGGATTTTATTCATCAAAGACGATTGTCTTTAGTTCAACTTGTAATCGGTATTCTTCAATCTTTCTTCGTTATTCAATTTAATTGTCTTCTAGTTCTTTAATTATTCTTTGTTCATCCTTTCATTGTTGTTAATCATGTTTACTTTAATCATTATTGTTGTTATTTATATTATTATGAGTAGCTAAATTCCTTTCTAGGGTTGAAAGGGGATCTAGGATTGTTAGAAGGGGTAGATTAATTGATTGAATGCAATTGCATGGTTATCGTTTGATTATCGTTTTAATTCTAGTTGTTTGATTACTGGCCAGGATTAATTAACTAGTCTCGCGAATTAGGATTGACACCGACCGGGTTAAGACTAAGATAGGCTACGATAATTGAATAGAACTCGTTCAATGATAGCGATCGCATGTTAAATTGTAGATCTAAAGGGCATAATTGAATCGACCGATCTTGTGACCTTAGATAGCTTTATTGCATGATAGTTGATTTTATCCCTACCCCTGAACAATAATCCTAGTGAACCTGAGACCCTAGACTTTTAATCTCATTGTTTTCAACCTTATTAGTTTGTTATTGCCTATTATTAGTTGTTATTATTATTAGTTGTTATTGTTTGCTATTAGTTATTGTTATTGTTGATTGCTTTTAGTTTAGAACTCAATCTCAAACCCTGAATTGTTACTTTAGAGACGAACTTAGTTTAACAGATTAGAATACTACCGCCTCCCTGTGGATTCGATACCTTGCTTACCGCTGACTATTTGTTAGTTGTGAATTAGGTTTACTTTGATTAAGGTGACACGACTTTACCCTTATCAATTGTACTAAAGAGAAATACACACATCTCTATCACATTCTCTATATATTATAACAAATATGATTTATATTTCGGTCCAGTAGGTCTCCTAAGAGACGGTCTTTCACTAAATTACTGTAAATTATTTAAACTTAGAGATAACTAAATCTAGTAAATATTTAATGAAAGTAATGTTAAAATAATTTAATGGAAATATTTAATGAATAATGTTTTAATAATTAAAAAACTAACAAAAATTTAAATGTTGCGTGTGCCATAGTCTAGGAAATAAATTCTTCCATTTGAAGTGGCCCCCACCACTACTGCAATTTGCAAAGTGTTACCCATTGTTAATTTGATGACGTGGGTTAATCAGGATGCATGAAATGTTTGGGTTTTAATTACTATAAATTACATAAAAGATTAAAAAAATTACTTTTATATACCATATATATATCATTTAATGATTAAAACAAGGAAAAATTTAAAATTATTCCCTTTTATATACAAATTTTTCAAACTTACTCCCTTTTAAAACTAAATTTCAAAATTACTCCCTTATAAGCGACTTCCGACCAACAATTGCTACCAAGACCAAACTGAAGTGATAATTAGAAGGAGCTGACGAATTTACCCTTGTTTATAATACAAAATTTTGCATAATTTACTCTAATTTATTAATATTGATTCAATCTCAAATATTATCAACAGACTTGATGCGTTAAAATCAATTGACCTAAATCCATCGATTTCAACTCCCTATTCAATCGTTGCTAGGTAAGTTATTATACTCTAATATGTTAGTTGTTTATTCTGTTTTGATTTTTATTAGTTTACTTCAAATCCTACGACTTATTAAATCCTAATTTATGTGATTTAAGGGTATTTTATGTACGAAGTTGATTTTTTGTGATTTATTTGGTTCTTCATTCCACCAAATTATCACAAATAATGCTTCCTCTGAAAGTCCATAGACCTTAATTAGACTCCTCTAATTAGTTGTTAAATTACTTGTTAATTTAGTATTTAATGATCTATGTAACATTCATGCAAATATAAAGACATTTATATAAAAGAAGAAATTTCCTCACATTGATATGAAAATATATGGGCACAACAAGAACTCCTTCTTGTTGTTCTTGAGCTACAAATATGGATGAACACAAGTAATCTCCAAAGTAGAAGATCTCCTCTAAGTTGCACCAAGATGAACCAAACAATCTACCCTTATTATTAACTAGATAATAAGATAGATAATATACTACTAATATTAGACTATATTACTACACTAGTAATACTTAGGAAATATTAGTATATGAGAGTTGTAGTGAGAAGATGAGTTTTGAGAGATGAATGATAAAATAAGCAAGAATAAAGAAGTAAATAAATTGAACAACAATTGCTCAATTTATAGCCACAAGGGCCGGCTCTTTCATCACCCAAGAGTGATTTTTTTCTTCTTATTTTATTGCTATGCAAAGTGGTAATGTGTTGTAGTGAATAAAATGATTTCATGTTCACTATTCATGTCATAAGCATATGTTGCTTGTGAGTGTGAATAAGAACAAACATCATCACCAACAACTACAAACCAACCGGCCATGTGAGCCTCATTTTGATCCATTTTGATTTTTGATATTTGTCCCACAAATACTTATTAATCATATGCTTAATTATCTTGTATAATTAAGTGTTTAATTTGATCATAAAACAATTATATGAAACAAATAAATGAATAATATGTACTTAAAATTTTAAGTAATATTCTATCATTATATCAATATATAATGGGTCCCACAATGCTTAGTTAATTTATTTTACAACTCTTTGTAAATATAATTAACTAATTACCTCTATCTCAAAACCTCAACTAATTTAGTAATTTAACGATTAATTACTAAGTTAAATCTTATTTAATCGTATTAAAATAGGATATAAATTTATTAGTCAATTATCGCATAATTGAAAAATAAGCTTAATCGAATTTGAGTTCTTAACTCAATTTCTAACATTAACTCTCGTACATATCGAATATATGTAATGTACTAATTAACTGTATCGTATACAAATAGTTAGTTACTATTTGGATTTCATCCTTTAGGTGTGACCGAAAGGGATCAGTTGATCACCGCCGTCAAACGACAATAACGTCAAACTCTAGTCAGCCAACCGTTATTTATTTACGTTAATCAACTGACTAATCATATATATAGTCAATAAATATTCCAATTATATTCCATAATAAGATTTATTATGTGGCGCACTATTGTGGAGGACACCTACTCCAACATCCTCTTCATTCCAACAAATCATCACAAAAAATGATCGCAAATGCTTCCTTCATTCCAACAAATTATCCAAGTACATAATACATTAAGAGAATTACATGACGACTTTGGCCAATACTGCAATGAGGCAAACAACAACGAAAAATCTAATTGTGCCTCTAAATCTAACACCAATTAACTTGCAAATTAAATGTTTAATCTTCCATCTTCATCTTTCTTATTCTCTACTTCATCCCCATCAATGTTTAATTTCCCATCCTTAATCACTTTCACCTCATTCTTTAACATTTGAGTCGCACCTTTAAGGACTTTTCTTTCAATCATAAGTTCATTGGTCACCTTTTTTTGCCAATTATTTTGAGATTCATCCAACCAACAGAAATACTTACAATCACGAACATTAGTAACAGGATTGTATATAAAGGGAAAGAGGGGCAAAAGATGGAGGAATAGTAAGAAGTGACCTAAGCAGCAACATGACCACATAAGCGCAACCTTACAGCAGTCTACATCGAGAATTTGAGTGCGAGTTAGAACTTTTGAATTCTTATGTCACAGTAAATAAAGAGAAAGAGAGGCAAAAGATGAAGGAATACCAAGTAGAGAAATGGGTTAATAAGTGAGATGAAGAAAGAAGAGAGGGAAACGAAGATAATATACATGGAGAAAGAAGGTAAACAAGAAAAAGAGAAGAGAGAAATATATATTAAGGCATAAGGAATAAGGAATAAGGGCAAAATGGGAAGGAAATTAGAAAAAAAAATTGAATTTTGCCGGAAAATTAGTCTAAGTATGACTTCAGTTAGGTCATGGTAGCAAATTTTGATCGGAAGTCTCTTATAAGGGAGTAATTTTGAAATTTTGTTTTAAAAGAGAGTAAATTTGAAAAAACTGTATATAAAAGGGAGTAATTTTGAATTTTTCCTTAAAACAACTATGGAATAGCACAATGGTTAAAATATACTCTTTACATCTATGCCCATATATCTATCTTTGCCCTCAATGACCTCGTTTGGGTTTTCATATAATGATATACTTAACGGAGTTACAAATAAGGTCCTTAACTAGATTATTTCAAAGTTGAAGTCCTTATATATAAAAAAATCCATAGTTAAGTCCCTTAATTCACCCTTTACTCTATTTTTCAGACTAAAACTATCCGTCTAAAATAAAAATTTACCATCAATAAGAATTTGAGCTGAGAATTGAGATGTTGGGTAGAACTTAAAAAGCTCACTCTTTTTTACTTTTCATTCAATCAATATTTTACTTTTCATTACTTTAGTGTACATGACTCAAACCAACTCTCTTTTCCCATATGGCCGATTGACGTATGCAAGTTATCATTTTTTTTAATTTATTTAATGCAAAAGTCTTCCTTAAGGTTACTTTCCGTATTAAGCTTAAAACGGGTAAATATTATCACATAATGGTAATAAAGACAATTTTTTTTCTTTCATAGGCAACAAGTTGAGCGATTTGATATGTATTCAACACGTCTTAAACTTAAAATAGGTAATATCCTTCTTAGAAGAGAATTTGTAATAAAATATACTCATCGCCAAAGCCTTTTCCTAATAAATGTGTTTTCTTCTTAAAGGGCATATATTAAATGGAGGGAGTATGGCATATGAAACGTTTTGAATTATGGCAATTAGGCAACAGTACAAAACTATCGGTCTATGAGATGCGGTCTAAGTTTGGATCGGACCTAAGGGTCAATCCGGGTCCGGGTTACTATACTTACGATCTAGTCTTCGAACTATGTTTTGGGAGGCAGCTGCTCCCTAGTCTGAACCGGTCTTGTCCGGGTTTGTACCTTTGAAATCCTCTGGTTGAGCGTGTCAGTAGAGTCGGTTTAGGTCGAACCAATTCAGGCCAGGATAGTTCAAATGCATCTCAGTTTTAGATTAATTTGGGTTTGCTCCAGTAATTCTCGGTTTTGGGTTTCTTTTAATATGTTGGTCGGTTATTTCGTGTGAAACGGTCAGGTTTATTTCAAGTAGGTCATTTTTGGGTGAATGATTAAGAAAAGATGTTGTTGTTGCTTTTCACTTTGTGAAGAATGTTGTTATTGCTTTTCACTTTGTGAAGAATGTTGTTATTGCTTTTTGTGAGTATATTAAGATAGTAACTAACTAACTAATTAAGTTAGTTACATGGTAGTTGACTATTGACTAGGTTGTTGGAAATTAGTTAGCTCTCTAGTATATAAGCTAAACTACTTATTGTAAGCAGTTGTAATTCTGAAGATATACAATCATAATTTCACTTCTTCTCTTTCTATCTCTACAATCTCTTCTTCTTCTCTAACTAGTTTACTATCATATTCATCAATCATATTCATGAATTCTAGAGTTTAATATGGTATCAATCGCCATTTAAAGATCCAAAACGCTTCCGCACAATCAATCAATCAATCTTTCTGACATAATTTCATATTAAACATGCCTGATCAAGCTGATCAATCAGATGTTTCTCTTTATTCACCATTTGATGATCCTCTTTTCTTGTCCCCAACGGATCAACCCAATCTTTCGCTGACTTCTTTTCAATTTGAAGGTAATAACTTCCTTCAATGGCAGCGCGAGTTGATTCAATCTTTGTTGGCCAAGAATAAAGTTGGTTTTATTACTGGTGAATGTGTTGCACCTGCAAAGACAGATCGTAAGTATAACCGATGGTTTAGATGTGATCTTATGGTATTAAAATGGATTCAGCATGCTCTGTCTCAAAACTTACGCGAGAATTTTCAATATTGCCATTCTTCAAAATCCTTGTGGTCTGAGATTTTTGAGAGGTATGGCCAAGTTAACATACTTGATTTGTATGAACAAAGAAAGGAGCTTAATAATATCAAGCAAGAAAATCTGCCATTATAGAGTATTATAATAAAATGAAGAGAGTTTGGGAAAATCTTGATCAAATGGATCCTATTCCTAGCTGCACTTGTGGTATAATAACAAAATGTACTTGTCAGTTGCTTGAACGCATCTTGGACATGGAAACGCATTTTAAGTTCATTCAGTTGCTAATGGGGTTAAATTCTGGCTATGAGAGTGTTCAGACTACCTTATTATCCATGGATCCTTTGCCTCCTATGAATAAGGCACTGGGAATGCTTCAAAAGATTGAGAAACAGAAGTCACTCAATGATTCTGCTGCTGAAATTCTAGTAGAAACTGCAGCTTACTCTTCTAAATACCAGAATCCTGGTCATCCTTCTACCCATTCTTCCAATCTAAATGAGAAATTCTGTACTCATTGTACTAAATCTGGCCATAACATTGAAGATTGCTACAAACTAAAGACTTGTACTTTTTGCAACATCAAAGGTCACATTCTTGAAAGATGTTACAAATATCGAGCTTTCAATGCTAAGAAAGGCAAAGGCAAGATGAATCATAGTTCTACTACTCATGCTAATTTATGTCATTCTAATCAAGATAATGATTACCAGACCATATCTCCTCTTGAGATATCTTCTGATGCTGTTCAGTCTGTTCCATCTTCCGATGTTACTGTATCTGCTGATATGGTCCAAGGAGTTATCAATTCAGTCATGGATCAGGTCATGAAGGCTATATCTAATAATAGCACTACTTCTTATGATAATCCATTGCAGTCTTCTATCAATTTTGCAGGTATCTCTAATATCCATAGGTTTTTGCTGTTAATTCTTATTTTTCATGTAATGATTGGATTGTTGATACTGGGGCATCTGACCATATGACATCTTACATTAAATTATTGCACAATGTTACTACCTTGGTTAAACCTATTTGTATTGCATTACCTGATGGTAGCATCGAAACTGTTTATAAGACTGGTAATGTTGTTTTAACTAACAGGATCATTCTTTTTAATGTACTTTATGTGCCTGATTTCAAGCAAAGTTTGATGTCAGTTGGGAAACTGATATCCTCTTCTGGTTTACATGTTTCTTTTCTTCACTCTACTTGTATTTTTCAGTTGCCTTCTGATAAGTGATATTTTGTTCTGATTTATCCCCCATTTTAGCTCAATTTCTATACGATTTATGCACTTTGTTAAGTGATTAACGAGCTAATATTGCTATTCTAGTTATTTTGCGTGTTTTGACTCGTTTTATAGGAAATGAAGCGGTTTTGCTATATTTTCCTACTTTATGAAGCAAAGACACTAGGATACGAGTTTTCAAGGAATTGATGATAGCCAGTTCACGATTTGATTACGATTCCGCTACATCCTTCCTCGAATGAACTCAATTTGGATCTTGGCTTTGAACTTTAAAAGGAAACCTCAACCCAAGTCAAGAGAAAGATCAGCCCAAGCCCAATTCCGTAGTGCATTGACCAAGACCAAGGCATAGGATTCCGTGCCTAAGATGAAAAGACGGAAAATCCATATTACACAAAAACCCGATCGGATTGCCCAATACCCGATCGGGTATTTCTGCAAGAGGACGTTACTTGGCTCTTCTTCAATCCGAGCTTAAATGAGTACATTAATGCTTTGACTAGGGTACGAATTTGGACGAGGGATCAGCAACCATGCATCCCTATAAAAGCCAATGATCATCCAAGCATCCAAGCAAACAATCTTTTATCCAAGCATCCAATTATCTATTATCATCTTACTTTCATATAATCTATTATCATCTTTACATATCTTTTAGCACACTTTCTTACAAGTTTTTATAGTTTATTTCTTAGTATTTCTCTAGTGTTTTCATAGCTTTTGTTATTGGATATTTGTTCTTACTTTCGTTCTTATATACTCATATTCCAACTCGGTAATTCTCTAATCTTGATTTACTTATGCAGTTTTAGTCATCATGAATTATAATCTCACTAGTATCATTTTCATAATATTGTTGTTAATAGGAAATAAATCTAAAATTAATCTAGTTAAAACCAAAATATTATTTAGCATGTCACATTATAATTTACCTAATCGTATAAACCTAAAGATTGTCATTAGAATCATTGTTAATATAATCACCATGATTCCATAGTTTAATTTCATACATCTTTTTCTTACTAATCTACTTACTCACATAATCACATAAATTTGATTAATTCTAATATTGTAAAATTATCATTGTGTAAATAAAATAAATAGAGTTGTAATATTAGAAATGATTTACGAGTTAAATGAATTAAAAGAAGAGTAGTTACCAATTGAACCATCTAAATTGTTTCTTCCTTTGCTCGTGTCAAATTCTATAACTATGTTTAGTGGCCATAAACAATTGTTTGTATTAGTCATTTCTATCTTTATAACGAGAGTTGGGATAGGAATTAGGACTATCAATAGGGGTTTAGTGACTTAACCATGCTGAAAGGACGTTAGGACCCACTAAAAGGTCGGTACGAACCCGAAAGGAATATACCGCTACATGGCCTGGACAATCATAGTAATTCTAATATTGGTATTTATGAGACTTTTAATTAGTTTTGCATGTATTTCTCTTTCACTATTTCAATTTGATTAGTTAGTTTATCTTACCGTTTTAGATAGTTTATTTTATTGTTGTTTAGTTAGTTTACTTTATCTTCATTTTATTTCTATTCTTAGATAGTTTATTTTGTTGTTATCTAGGTAGTTTACTTTATCGTCTTTCTATTCTCGTTCTTAGATAGTTTACTTTATTATTATTATCTAGTTTATTAGTTTAGTTAGTTAGGCTTTCAATATTGTTATTTAAATATCGTTTTTAGTTAGAATTTAGTTGTTGTTGTTCGGATCAGAGGGTTTCCCCGATCGGGTACGTGACAACCCGATCGGGTAAGTCTTCTGTTCTGAGTTTTTCTTTTGCAATTGACATATTCGTCATTTATATATCGTCATTTATATACTTGTCATTTTATTTTATGTTAATAGTTTAGACAACCACCTAAAGTGACTCGAACCTAAATGAAAACCAACCCATAGCAATTCATAGTTAACACGTACTCCCTGAGGATCGACACCCTACTTCCCTAATTACATTCCTTATGTTGTTAGCCTAAGTGCGGGTAATTATTTTTGTATCGGGACCGCGACAGAACCGATCAAATTTTGGCGCCGTTGCCGGGGAGCACGGTTTTGTTTATTTATGAATTGTTGGTTTTTATTTACCATATCTACCATTTTTAGGTGCAACCGTACCTAAATCATTACTAACTTTCTCTTTTGTGGTTTTCTTTTAGGTTGATAAAAATGGTGCTAACTAGAGAAGATCCAAGGTACCGGGTTTTTGAGCTCGCCAGTGGGATCCTAAGGGTCTATTTGACTTTGATTGCTCTCATAGAGGGTAATCAATTTAGTGGAAAACCAAACGAAAACCCGTCTCACCATCTTCAAACCTTTTGCGAACTTTGTCAAACCTTTATGAGGGAGGGAATCACCCAAAACGAAATTAGAGAAACACTTTTTCCTTTATCACTAAAGGGAGAAGCTAAATGGTGGTTCACCCGTCGCTTAAAGGAAGCCACAAGACCTATGAAGTGGGAAGAGATTGTCATCGCTTTTCACCGTAGGTTCATAAGCAATTTGTCAAACCTATCAAATAAATCACAAAAAGAAAGAGGGGAAGGTTCACAACCCAATGGGGGAGAGCGAAAGAAGATTCGAGTAGAAACTTCAAATGAAGTTGACACTACAATTTCCTTTAGCTTGTCCCAGTCAATCCAACGAAACCACCCCAAAGAGCACTTCATATCGTCCCAAAGTTTTTCACCCATTTACCTTAATTACAACACCATGTGAACTTTGTGGTGGGATAGGGCATGTACCTCAACGATGTGGGAACAAACTCACACCCTTAAACCCTTTCCACCCACAATTTCGCCAAACTCAACCCATTAACACCTCTCATACAATTCCACACTCATCCTTTCAAAATGATCAATTCATAGCGAAGGTAGATATCAAGTTAAGGGAAGTAACCCAAACCCAACGTAACATGTACTCATACTTCTTTTCTGGCTTAAACTCACTTAAATCAACCGTTTTGTCTCTCCAAAAGAGAGTGGAGGAGTTGCCCCCATCGAGTTCTAGTCAAAATACCCAAGGGAGGGACGTGCCATCAATTGTCACAATTGATATGATTAGTGACAAACCTTGTGATCACCCTCTTGGAAATGGAAAGAGTAAGGAGACAATTTTTAGGTTACCCTATGAACTTTGCAACAATCCAACACTATCCGAACCAACCAAAGTCCCTACACATGAGGAGACATCTCGTCTCGAAGCTTTGATCATGTCATTGATAAAAGCTCAAGGGAGGTTAGAAGGAAAGATTGAAGAGGCAACTTTGGCAACAAACGAAGCTTTTTCAAAGTTAGAAGCAAGGATTGGCAAGATATCTAAGGAAAAAGAAGCAACCAAGGATAATCACAAGGAACCTACCCTTGAAGAAGGGAAGATCCTCATCCCTTCCAAACTTAAAGACTCAGGTTGTTTCAACATCTCTTTCACAATGTGTTTTCATAAGGTAAAAGGTGCATTGTGTGATTTAGGAGCTTCTATTAGCGTCATGCCTTTTGATGTCTATCATGAGCATTGCCCCATACAAATGAAATTCACTAGTACTAGCCTTCAACTTGCCGATGGATCTATGCATACTCCGGCAGGAATTGTGGAAGATGTCCCAATACGGATTGGGTACTTCCTCATCCCCGTCGATTTTTATGTAATATTTTCAAAGGGAGAAAGGGATGACCATATCATATTAGGGAGACCCTTCCTAAATACGGTTTGAGCTTGTATTGATGTAAAAGGAGAAAAGATCACATTTGAAATAGATGGATCGAGTGCCACCTTTGACAAAAAGAGGGATGTGTTGAGTGTTGGAGATGGCGACCTAGAGGCTTTCAAAGCTGCGGAAGCATGAAGAATGAGATTGTCATGGGTGTTGGCAAAAAGGTAAATGTGGAAATTCAAGGATGAATCCGGCTACAAGGAGCTAAAATCCCTTCATAAGGCTTAAGGAGGGATAGTACAACATAGTCTAGCATGACTCAAAAATGCGCTTGTCGGGAGGCAACCCGTCTTTTTCTTTTCTTTTTCTTTATGCATTTTTGTTTTTTTTCTTTTTTACTTATTAGACAATGATTTTAGTTTGGACTATTTTATTTGGACTCTATTTTTGGATTTTATGTGATAATAGTTAGGAACATTTTCTTCGTTTTACTTGTTATTATGCATGTTTCGTCAATAGTTTTTCGTACTTAGAATCGGAGGACCTATTGAGACAAGACGGAGCTATCCTTGGCCCAAGTTGCCAAGATCACTAAGGTTAGTAAGTATGTTCAAGGACATAGCCCAAAGGTAAGAGCAATTGGCAAAGAAAAAAGAAACAAAAACCGGATCAGCGAACTTACCCGATCGGATTGCTGTATACCCGATCGGGTATATTGCCTGTTTCGTGTTTTACTCTATTTTCTTTTATAAAACCCATTTGCTACCCTTTGCTTGCTGCCTTATATCCGTGTTCTTCAATTTCAAGGCTCAAAATTCTCTCAAAACCTTCAATTCTTAGTCTATTCTTGAAAAATTTGTTCCTATAGTTCATCAAGGGCAATTTCTAAGCATCATCAAGTAAGTTATTTCTACTTTAGTTACTTCAAACTCTCTATATTTTTCAAAAATCCAACATGAACAAACTCTAACTCAAATTTGGGGGTTCTTGATTTTGATTGCATAACTTGTTTAAATTGGATTTCTAATGATTCTTACATGTTATAGAGTGAATTCTAGTGATTAATTAGGATGATTACTTTGATTTGGATGTTCATTTGCTAATTAGGATACTCATCTTTACTTTATGCTAAGAGCTTTTGTTAAGTGGTAGTATGATGCTTGAATTCATGCTTTATACTATGAACTTATGATCTTATTATGATAAATTAGCATTAGTATCCTTAGGTAGTAACCAAATTCATGATTCAAGTATATGTTGCTCACCTAATTGACATACTGTTATGCTTAATGTCATCTATTTGTGCTCAAAAGATAGCATGACAATGTTTTACTAAGGTCACTATGCTTGAATTTGTGCTTTAAGGCTTAGTATTCTAAACACTTATGCTATCCACTTATGTTTATAAATGAAGTGTTTTAATACTAGTTATTTGTAGAAAATGGCACCTACACTAAGGAAATCAAAGAGGGCAAGAACCTCCACTCAAGGAGAGAGTAGTAGAGCACAAGAGGAAGATATTGAAATGTTTGAAGCTAATGAACAACCCGAAAATCAAGGGAGTGCTATGCATGATCCTAGCTTCCCGGATGTAGAGTTTAGCTCACATGAGCAATGGCAAAAATGGTGCGTTCTTAAAAGCAAAGGTATGAGGGCTACCAAGTTCCTCAATGTTTCTTCTTTAAGGCATATGAAACTTCTTGAGCATGTTAAAGTGTTATTTAGGGGTCTACGTATGCATGTTAGCATGAACTTTAGTTATGAGACCTACCCCCAATTAACTCTTGAATTTTTGAGCTCTTTCGAGTTGCATCGGTCTAGAAATAGAAACACTATGCCTCAAGTTCGGTTTCGCTTGTTTAATGATGATTATAGTATGAACTTGGAGAACTTTGCTAGATATTTTGGTCTCACCACTGAAAACACTGTTACCTCACCTCCGGAAGGCTTTGATGTTAGCCTGCTTTGGAGTGCTATTTCGACTTACCCTGTCCCTCGTTGGGACCATGTCCCACACCAACATATCCATCATCCCGCCATTAGAATCTGGCAAAGATTCATGGGATGGACCTTTTTGGGTCGTGCTGAACCTCATTTGGTGAGACGAGTAGAGTTAGAAATGTTAGGAGGATTTTTGAATGTGGATGGTGATGAACCGTGGTCTGTTAGTGTTCCGTATCATTTTGCTGTTCAGTTGACCAAAGCTATTAATCCCAAGAAAACTGCCATTGTCTATGGAGGTCTTATTACTCACCTAGCTATGCGAGTTTGTGGTTTTAACCAAGCCACCACCGACCTTCAGGCATTGACTACACCTCCCACCGAGATGGAAATGGGTTAGATTATGAATACTTTGTTCAGCTCAACTGGTTTCGCGCTTCTCACCCCCATATGATTTGGAGGATAGCTGGCCGTGATTCGGTCAAGTTGACCGCCGAGGTAGAGCAAATTCCATTTCTTCGGTTAGCGACCTCCACTTCAAGAGGGTGAGGCTATCTTACCCCGACCTACTTACTACCTTCCTGTTGGGGATATTACCCCCATTGACCCCCCTGTTCAGTTTAGATCCAGCCGCCCTGAGGTTGGATCATCCTCTCAATCGACCCATGCTGCGGGCGATGTAGCCGCCATGTTTGAAGCTTTAACCTTGTCCGTCAATAGAATTCAGTCCGACCAGCAGCTTGCTTTGCACCCTATATATGACCACTTTGCTAGGCAAGGTGTGATTAGACCCGAGGGCCCCCACCCGTCTTTTTATACTTGGCCCGATGGGAGGTAAGGTGTTGCTTATGGTGCAGGTGTGCCGCGAACCGGACCTGATTATTGTGGAACCGATTATGGCGTCGAGAGGTTTGGAGGTGATTTTCCTGATCACCAAGTGGAGGAGTATCAGACCTTTGGAGCCAGCAACCCAACCGGGATCTTTCCTTCTCGTGGTAGTTATCATTCTGCAGATGATACCCACTATGCAGATGCTTCTGGGTCCGCACCCGAGCCACCTCCTTCTGAGAGGAGAGGCCGTAGGTGGTGGCCTTTAGGATGAGATGATGAGCTCCCCTTGTTCATATTAGCTTGGGGGAGGCTAGCCATTTTGTAAGAATTTAATTTCTTTCCCTTATTTTTCGCATTTTTGGTTTTCTTTTTAAAACCCTTTTCCCATTAGAGTTTCATATCGTTTCTCTGTTTCGTGTGCTACTAGCCGTTTCTCGGTTTGTTTCTGATATAATTGCATGCACATTGAGGACAATGTGAAGTTTTAGCTTGGGGGAGGATTTGCATTTAGGAACTGCATTTAGGATTGCATTTAGATTTTTTTTAGTTTTCTTTTTAGTTTCTTTTCTTTTAATTTTATTAGTTTCTTTTTAGTTTTAGAAAAAAAAAATCGAAAAAATCAAAACACAAAAAGAAAAGATCATTTCCATCTTACATTTCTCATTTTGTAGTTTTTATAAGCTAATGTTTCGTTATATTATGAGGAACTGTGCATTCATGGGGATGTCTTGTACACAGTAGGTAGGAAATTGCATTTGGACTTAATTAAGCTTGATCTTGACTTTGGCAAGCTACTCATATTGTAAGGTAGAGCCTCTAGTGGTCGGTACATCTGAACCCGGTCCCAGTTTAGGAGTGAGTAGTTTCTCCTTATAGTCTGTGTTACATCAAAACGCATAAGTATGGTTTTTATTCCATTTTCTATAAGTATTACTGTCATGATCTACATTTTGAAGCCATTCAATCTCTTGTTCACATTTCACAAAAACACCCTTCTTTCTAGCTACATTATAATTTTGCCTACCCTTGTTGAGCTAGTAACCAACTATATGTGTAGGGGTGTTCTGTGCCTTTGCGATGTTCTGATAATGCCACCATTTGGTGAGATCTTGTCTCGGGATTACTGATTCCCGGGTTTTGATGTGAAAGAGAAAAAAAAGAAAAAAAAAAAGAGCTTTGAAAAATTATGGAAAAAGAAAAATGAAATGAAATTGAAAGCTCAAAAGGAAAAAAAAAAGAAAAGAAAAGAGGAAAAACGTTTCCATGAAATGAAAAGAAAAGAAAATTATGGGAAGTCGTAATTTGGTTTGTCATGTTTAATAAGCCAATATGCTGCTTTTGGCTTTGACTTTTGTTGATGGGAATTGGTATGATTTGGATTGAGTATCCACTACACATTTGGTTATTACTAGCTTGACTATAAGCTCCACATGACCAAAAATCGTTTGTCCACTTTCTTACCCAAATTTCCCAAGCCTCTTCTTTACTTTACTAGTGCTTCTTACATTATATTTTGATCATGATTAGTTTTACTTAACGATTTTGGATTGTCTACCATACTAGACTGCGGGCACATTCTTATAAGTTGTAGATAGGTGAGTGTCACTTCAAATTTGAACCAATATTTCCTATTTTACAAAAATTTGAGTGAAGAGTGCACTGTGAGAGTCCATTGTCAAAAGATCATGCAAGAGCTGAAAAGGTCCAAAGAATATTTTCTATGCTGCGCCGTTATGTAAATCTCAACCATGACTCGCATTTTACTTCGCCCTTGTTGTAACGGGTTTATGATTCATCTACTTATTAAGAGCTTACTTTTTGAGACTTGTACGATAGATTGATCATTGTTAGCTACCCTTGTCCTAGTTATGATTGTTATATTTGCTTGAGGACAAGCAAGGGTTTAGCTTGGGGGAGTTTGATAAGTGATATTTTGTTCTGATTTATCTCCCGTTTTAGCTCGATTTCTATACGATTTATGCACTTTGTTAAGTGATTAACGAGCTAATATTGCTATTCTAGTTGTTTTGCGTGTTTTGACTCGTTTTATAGGAAATGAAGCGGTTTTGCTATATTTTCCTACTTTATGAAGCAAAGACACTAGGATACAAGTTTTCAAGGAATTGATGATAGCCAGTTCCCGATTTGATTACGATTCCGCTACATCCTTCCTCGAATGAACTCAATTTGGATTTTGGCTTTGAACTTTAAAAGGAAATATCAACCCAAGTCAAGAGAAGATCAGCCCAAGCCCAATTCCGCATTGCATTGACCAAGACCAAGGCATAGGATTCCGTGCCTAAGATGAAAAGACGGAAAATCCATATTACACAAAAACCCGATCGGATTGCCCAATACCCGATCGGGTATTTCTGCAAGAGGACGTTACTTGGCTCTTCTTCAATCCGAGCTTAAATGAGTACATTAATGCTTTGACTAGGGTACGAATTTGGACGAGGGATCAGCAGCCATGCATCCCTATAAAAGCCAATGATCATCCAAGCATCCAAGCATACAATCTTTTATTCAAGCATCCAATTATCTATTATCATCTTACTTTCATATAATCTATTATCAACTTTACATATCTTTTAGCACACTTTCTTACAAGTTTGTATAGTTTATTTCTTAGTATTTCTCTAGTGTTTTCATAGCTTTTGTTATTGGATATTTGTTCTTACTTTCGTTCTTATATACTCATATTCCAACTCGGTAATTCTCTAATCTTGATTTACTTATGCAGTTTTAGTCATCATGAATTATAATCTCACTAGTATCATTTTCATAATATTGTTGTTAATAGGAAATAAATCTAAAATTAATCTAGTTAAAACCAAAATATTATTTAGCATGTCACATTATAATTTACCTAATCGTATAAACCTAAAGACTGTCATTAGAATTATTGTTAATATAATCACCATGATCACTTTAGTATTTATATTCCATAGTTTAATTTCATACATCTTTTTCTTACTAATCTACTTACTCACATAATCACATAAAATAGATTAATTCTAATATTGTAAAATTATCATTGTGTAAATAAAATAAATAGAGTTGTAATATTTGAAATGATTTACGAGTTAAATGAATTAAAAGAAGAGTAGTTACCAATTGAACCATCTAAATTGTTTCTTCCTTTGGTCGTGTAAAATTCTATAACTATGTTTAGTGGCCATAAACAATTGTTTGTATTAGTCATTTCTATCTTTATAACGAGAGTTGGGATAGGAATTAGGACTATCAATAGGGGTTTAGTGACTTAACCATGCTGAAAGGACGTTAGGACCCACTAAAAGGTCGGTACGAATCCGAAAGGAATATACCGCTACAAGGCCTAGACAATCATAGTAATTCTAATATTGGTATCTATGAGACTTTTAATTAGTTTTGCATGTATTTCTCTTTCACTATTTCAATTTGATTAGTTAGTTTATCTTACCGTTTTAGATAGTTTACTTTATTGTTGTTTAGTTAGTTTACTTTATCTTCATTTTATTTCTATTCTTAGATAGTTTATTTTGTTGTTATCTAGGTAGTTTACTTTATCGTCTTTCTATTCTCGTTCTTAGATAGTTTACTTTATTATTATTATCTAGTTTATTAGTTTAGTTAGTTAGGCTTTCAATATTGTCATTTAAATATCGTTTTTAGTTAGAATTTAGTTGTTGTTGTTCGGATCAGAGGGTTTCCCCGATCGGGTACGTGACAACCCGATCGGATAAGTCTTCTGTTATGAGTTTTTCTTTTGCAATTTACATATTCGTCATTTATATATCGTCATTTATATACTTGTCATTTTATTTTATGTTAATAGTTTAGACAACCACCTAAAGTGACTCGAACCTAAATGAAAACCAATCCATAGCAATTCATAGTTAACACGTACTCCCTGAGGATCGACACCCTACTTCCCTAATTACATTCCTTATGTTGTTAGCCTAAGTGCGGGTAATTATTTTTGTATCGGGACCGCGACAGAACCGATCACCTTCCAGTAAAGCTGTTGTTGATGTTGCTCCTAGGATTGGTGATTTGTTTAGATTTTATATCATTAATAAAAACTCTGCTGCAAATACATCTCAACCAAGAGTTTCCTTTAATGTTGATTCCAAACTTGATTTCAATCTTGTACATGCCAGATTTGGCCATAGCTCATTAGAAAAATTAAAACATGTAATTGGCATTAATTTGAATGAAATGAATAAGTTCTTTTGTGAAACATGTGTTTATGCCAAACATCATCTTTTGCCCTTTCCTAGAAGTTCTTCTTATGCAAATTCATGTTTTGATTTAGTACAACTTGACTTATGGGGTCCCTATAAAGAATCTACACTAACTGGTGCAAAATCTTTTTTTAACTGTTCTTGATGATCATTCAAGGAATACATGGGTTTTTCTGATTGAAAATAAGTCTCACGTTCCTGCTTTGATAAAATCATTTGTTGCTTATGTGAAAAATCATTTTAACAAAGTTATTAAAGTTTTTAGATCTGACAATGGCACTGAATTTTTTCAAACACAATGTAAAGAGTTTTTTTTCTGATCATGATATTGTTCACCAGAGGAGCATTGTTGGTAGACCACAGCAGAATGGTCGAATAGAACGAAAACATAGGCATCTATTAGAAACAGCAAGGGCTCTTAAATTTCAATCAAATGTGCCTATCAAATTTTGGGGAGAGTGTCTATTAACTGCTGCATATCTGATCAATAATATGCCTGTTAGACTACTTCAATGGAAAACTGTGACACCCTCAAATTTGCGGAAAGAAAAAAATAATTTAAATACATAACAAAGGGTGTCATAAATAAAAAGGGTCAAACAAAAAGGAAACTAATATTTTACATAAGAATTATACAAGACGGGAGACATATCTCCCGTATAAATACTGAAATAAAAGGAGTGTATAATAATATACAATCCTATGAACCGAATATAGGTCCAAGGTAAATACTTCGCTCGCTAGCTCGTCCATGTACCCAAATATGCATTCACCACCTGTTCGACCGCATTAAATATAAACACGGAAGCCACAGTCAGTGGGGAGTAACTCCGAGTTCTCCCAGCCACGAAATGTCGAGTTTAATGAAACATGAATAACATAAAAGCAATGTATATGGACAATACAAAACTTTAACATATATGATATGCTTTTCATGTTATAAAACAGATAACTAACAAATAACCTAGCATGTGAAAGCTATCATGTGAAACCGATAATAAACTATAACTCGAGGTAGGGAAGCTGGTATGCTAGCTCAGAGGTTCCTCTCAGAAACATGGCCATGATACACTCAAACCCTAATCAACACGTAATCATGTGAATCAGTTAACAATCGGTAATCCAAACTCTATCAATCCTAGCCGGCTTGCATCTCACCTTCTAGAACTCATAGAATCATACAAACATGAAAGACCGATACTTCTATAAACAGGCATAAGTTCTTAGTACGGCGATAGTCTACTTCTGTAACTCGAGGCTATACCACAAGGTAGGAAAAACATCCTAGTCCTAGACTGATCAGACCTAGCGACAACAGCTATTCCGTTCCCCGTCCCATGACATACCCGTCTATGAGAAACTCTACTAGGCGACCCCCTAAGCAGAGATGGCTAGTACTTAAGCTGGTTCCAACCCCAAAACGGATTAGGCAACCATGCCCCGACTTGGATATAAACCCACCAGGCCGAGACACAAAAGCTATCAAGCGGCAAACTCCGTATGCTCGTTAAAGATAGTACGGGCCTATCAATGTCATGGTCCAAGCTACTCATTTAGAATTAGAATGGTCAAGACGCCATATCCTCATAATTCTCTATGGGTACTTAGTCGACACGACACCAACCATATAATAAAACAGTCACGGGAACAACATCCTATCATGTGACTAATTTGCATATAAATCATAATCAAATATCATATCGCCTCATATCTACTAAGGCTAATTCAATAATTAAATACAACCTTACTTGAAGACAAATCCCCGACCCGATTCCCGCGACGGGTCATCAGTCAAATCGGGGCTGACTAGATCTTAGTTTGACCAAACCCGTTGGATCAAACCGGCTAGAAACAGAGTCTTTATCACATAGACATAAAATCAACATATTCATTACATGGTATATTATTAAAACTTCTAACATGTGAATTATTACATTTTACGTAACCCCCCGCTTGACTTAAAGGATATAAATTTAAACTACGATCTCGTCTTATAATTTCT